>JARQOD010007691.1:0-38373 GCA_033576555.1 Oophaga sylvatica
AGTGATTGAAAGCCTATCCCTGCAATACACACTGTGTGCCTCACTGCTGTCTTGGGGAAATCCACTTTCAAGATTGTCTTCAAGCATGTATTGCTACTTCAGCATAGGTGCCTCCCTTTCCAAGGGTGGGGGAAGCAACTGGCAAAATGTACTTTTATAATGTGGATCAAACAGACTGCCAACTCAGTAGTCAGCATTATTTTGAATCCTAACAATACAGGAAACAATCATGTTGCAGATAGTGCTGCAAGAAGGCGCTCATGGTTCAGTCTCTTTCATGAAGTACAAGTCAATAGTGTGTTGGTGGCTGGATAACACTCAAGCTTACTTCCTCCATCCCTTCCTGGCAACTACGGACAACAGAGAGGGAATCATTATCCTCTTCATCTCCTAACTGTTGCACGTCCATCACCTATTCCTTTTTGTCCTTCTCCTCATCCTTCTCTATGAGACGACAGACCTGAACTTAGATATTGTTAACTCTTTTGCATCCTCTTCTGCTTCCCCTCGGGACCACCACCACCTCCTCCCGCATACTATTCAAAGTGTGCTCCAGCATGTAGATGAAAGTAACAGTGATACTGATGACAGCATCGTCAGTGCTAACCATCTTCATAGACATTTCAAAAATGTGCAGAAGGGGGCAGAGTAGGGATGAGTGAATATACTCATTGTTCGGGTTTTCCTGAGCATGCTCTGGTGTTCTCCGAATATTTTGGCGTGCTCGGAGATTTAGTTTGTGTCAATGGAGCTTCATGATGTGTGGCTTCTGGGCAACCTGAATACATGTGTGGAATGCCTGTTTGTTAGGGAATCCCCACATGTATTCAGGCTATCCAGCAGTCGCAAATCATGCAGCTCTATCGACACAACCTAAATCTCAGAGCATGCCAAAATACTCAGAGGACACTCGAGCATGCTCGGGAAAACCCGAGCAACGAGTATGCTCGCTCATCACTAGTGCAGAGGTCATTCATCTGTGTCCCCTCCACAAGTGTGAATTGCACCACGTCCATACTGTGTTGTGCCAGGCTATGCAAAATGTCATACTGCACCAGATCTTGGTGCTGCTGCCAGAGTCGCTGCAACATGTGCAGAGTTGAATTCCACAGTGTAGTCACATCATATATCAAACGTTTAACAGGTAGGCCGAAATATCTCTATACCAACTTAAGTGTAATAGTGGAAGTGAGCACACGACAGTGGTTTATGCATCAGTGCATCCAGGCTGGGACAATGGCAGAGGAATAGCTGCAGTTTGAGGATGCGAGCCATGCAAGGCACGTGTGTGAGGTTGCCCCGGCGTATTTCCGCCACCTGGTTTGCATCGCTATCGCACATGGCCTTCCCTGGCTCCAGGTTGAGTGGAGATAGCCATTACTTAAACTAAGCATGGTAAGCTGTCCACAACTCTTGATTTATATTACTGCGATCTCCAAGGCATATTAATTTAAACACTTTCTGATTGTGGTGAGCTCTGGCTGCGCAGTACGAAGGTTGAGGGGGTTATCTTCAGTGTTGGAACTTGTGTCTCATTAAGGCATAAGATGAGGGCGCAGATGGAGGCCCTAGAGGAGATGGAGGAGGCAGAATCACTGGAGGAAATGTTAAATACAGAGGTTTGTCCAACAAGCCCTGGGGAGTTCCGATACTTTGTGTCCAGTGACACCTTGATGACTAGTGCTTTAGTTCTCCATTCTCTGGTGTGTACTAGTTTAGTTCTCCAACCTAAGCTGTTTAGTAGTTTAATTCTCAAACACCTGTTCTCCAATCATAGCTGTTTAAAAGTTTAGTTCTCCAACCTCTGTTTAGTTATCCATCTTAGGTTGTGTAGTGATTTAGTTATCCATCTTTAGCACCCTGTAAGCCTTGTGGATTCCAAGACTTGTGAAGCAGTCCCTTCCCTGACTGCCCCTACAGCCACCAGAGTCACCTAGTGCCTAGTTAGCAAGATGCAATGCTCCTGTCCATGCTTGCTCGTCCAGGTGTCAGTGTTGAAATGCACCCTGGCAGACATAAATTCAGGAAACTGGTGATGTTGTTTGTGACATGCTGGTGTAGCACAGGCACATCTTTCTTAGTGAAGTAATGGTGACTGAGCAACTGGTACTGGGGGCCTGCCACGGTCATCAACTTTTGGAAACCATCTGTATTCACAGGGGGAAAGGCTGCATTTACAAGGCCACAGATTTAGATTGGTCATCCAATTATTAACAGAGATCACAGACCGGAGTCATGCAGAATCATCGGTTGGTATATTTGGAGCAAAATGCTCTCAGCTGGCCCTATCCAGACAATACCCAATTGGGCGACTATCAACTGGGAGGCCACAGACTGTTCACAATAATTAATTTCAGAAAACTAATAGCAACGTACCGCATATCCACCTCTGAATCACAACGTATGAAATGTACACCCGCTGTACTATTTGCTAACTACACAATAACCCACACCCTTGCTGCACCAGCATCTGTTTTTAAAAAGATAAAGAAAATATAGGCCCATTGAACGCCATTTTACTTTTGGAGGTTCACAACCATCAGGGTGTCCATCCCTCCCTCTGAGCACCCGTCATATCCTGTCTCTCCAGACTCACCCACCCACTTCCATGATCACTTTTCTGCCTTGCTGTCACATTCATGTCCTCAGAATTTCCAACCCTTATCCTGGGAGACTTCAACAGCCCCACATCCCCACAACATCCCCCAACATCACCCAGCTTCTTTCTCTAGCCACTTCTCGTGACCTCTCACATCTTTCAACCTCTGAGACACACAAAGACAGTAACATCTCTGATCTTGTGTTTGTCTGGCTCAGTTCAATCTCCTACCTAGATAACTCACCTCTTACATTTTCTCCCCCTTGAAATTAGGAGTATAACCACAACTTACCTATTTTTAGGCGCTCGCTAAAAACATCTGTTTAGGGTGGCCTGTCACGTTCCCTAATCAAAGTCCCTTTTATATATAGCCTATTCTCTACTTTTCTGAACAAAATTCACCATCAAACTCAACTGTTCCCAAAAGCTTCATGGAGCCTTTATCTATTGCCCATTTCCTTGAGATGGTTGGACCATCATTGTAAATTAGCACCTGTATTTTGTGTCACCCCCCACCTCATTGTATATTGTCAGCTCTGAAGAGCAGGGTCATCATCATTTTATCTTTGTTTGATTATCATAAACTTTGTCACATTTGACTGTTTTATATGAACTGCTGACTTGTAAAGCTCTGCGGAATATGTCTGTGCTATATAATTAAAGGTTATTATTAGTAGCAGATTGAAGATGGTGAAGTTCAAGATCTTAACTTTGCTATGTGCAGGAGGAAACAATATTTTATGTGAACACAACTACACAAATGAGGGCTGGCTGTTGTGCTGACAGAGGGTGGAGTAGGATGAACACGACAAGATGCTGGGTAAGATAGGGTGTGCTTGGTATCTAAGATCAGTCAAAAACAGCAGACCAGTCTACTTCCATATGAGCTGACAGGCTCTCACTCACCCCGACTGTATTGTTAAACAAGAGGAGGTTCTTCGGCCGGTAAGCTGTGTGACAACACTTACCACAGTGAGGGAGAAGGAAGAATCAGAAGATGTGGTTGATGAGGTGGACGGTGGTTGGTGAGGCCCACTAGTCTGCATTTTAACACAGTGAGATTCCTAGATTAATGCATGTTGATCACGCTTGTGCCAGTTAATGCATGTAGTAGTCAAATTATTGCATTTTTATAACTCTACTCTGTTGTTTTAACAAAGTTGGCAGATAATGTGATTTTTGTCATTTTTGGCAGTCTGAAAAAGAGACCCAAGTTAGGCAACTGCAGACTCACCAATGCTGCTGGCCTCTGACAGAGTTGGAGCTGAGGATGCATTGCTTGTTGTGGTTGCATAACTCTGTGTCTGCGGGAAGCTGCAACGTGACCTTCTCGTCTTCCTCCTCCTCCTCTGCTGAGCTATTCAGCTGCGTGCCTCTGAGCTTACACCAAGTGGGATCTACTACCTCATCGTCATCCTCTCTGTTCTCCCACACCTCACTCTGAGAGTCACCCTCCTCCTCTTACTGCCCTGACAGCACAGTACATTCCGTAGGTGTCTCAAGTATCAGAGTCTCATCAGGATCACTTCCACATTTCGAGGTTAACGTCTGTTGATCAGGATTTTGATTCTGCTGGGACCCTACTTCGTCCAGTCCTGGATCAAACTGAAAAAAAATTGGGCATTGGTGCAGTTGATTTCCTCCTCTTGACTTGTGAATCTTTGGAGTACTCCTCCGATTGCCATGGCGTAGAATGTGTGAACAGATCTGCAGACTTAGCCATCTGTGGTTCCCTACAGTCAGTTGGGCAGTTGAAGAGTTGTGAAGTGGAGTGAAACAAGGGTAATTGGGTGCCTCCTCTGAGGATTGTACTGTGTGTCATTCTAAGGTGGAAGAGGAGGCGCAGAAGCCACTTGATGCAGCACTTGCCATCAACTGGAGCACATGTTCTTTCTGGCCCTCATCTACAAAGCATACCGCTGTGCAGCTGCCAAAAAAGGAGTGGAATAACCCCTTCAGTAACAGAAGTTGTAAAATGCTGCACAATTACTCACTGGAGCAAAACAAGCCTACTTCTCATCTCTCATATCATACCTGTCTGTTATGTTTTGGTAGCTGAGGAGAATAAGCAAAAACGGCAATACACCAGAGAGGCTGGAACCTATTGGATTGCAGTAACCTGAATTAACCACACAACTAGAGGTAGCCGTGGAGCGTTCCTACGTTGATCCTAGACGCCTCGTCACAGCCTGAGAGATAACTACACCTAAAGGCAGAAAAATGAAAGCTAGCTGCCCCGGAGCAGATCCCCAAAGAAAATAGGAAGCCCCCAAACAAGTAATGGCGGTTAGGCAAGAAGAAACACGGACACTGACAGAAAATAGAATGAGCAAACGCTGGGGCCCAATCTGTCTAGACAGAAAAGGATAGGAAAGAATACTCACTGCAATCCAAAAAAACCCCTAAAAAATACCAACTCTACTGATTGCAAAAACACCTGAGATCACACGACCTCTACCACCTAAATCAGTTCTCTGGTGTAACAAAACTAAGCCGCAGCCACTGAAAAAACAGGAAAAAGCAAATGAACAAACAACAGTGGCTCCAGATAAACTGAGAGGAGCACAAGCCCCCGGAGGGGACCTGGCTGACCTCCACAGACGTGCAGGGAACAATGCAAAAAGCAAGCACAAAAATAAAAGCAGAAAATATCTTATCTGATAGCAGAAGATGCAGGCAAGACTCAGCAAGCTTCCAAATGAACCAGGAACCACAATTGAGACAAGAACAATTGATCACCGGCAACCATCATGGAGGGAACCTCCCTTATATCAGACCAGTCCGTGATCCCAGATTGCCATTCCTCGCTGAAAGGTTCAGTACTGTCAGTAACCACCAGAGGGAGCCTCTGCTCAGAAACCATTTTTAGCACATTCATAACACCTGTCTAATGACCCTAAACAGCTATGAGGTACTTTAAATTCTCTCCTACATTCACCAGATCTCCCTCCCTCTCCTCTCAACTCAGCTGAAGACTTTGCTTAACACATGTGAACTTGACCCAATAACGTCCCACTTCATTCCAAACTTTACCACAGTATTCATCCCAAGAATAACACATCTCTTCAACCTGTCACTAACAACTGTTGTCTTGCTCTCCTGATTCAAAGACACCTCGATCACACCCAACCTCAAAAAGCCCTCCCTTGACCCATCCTCTGTGTCTAGCTATCGCCCCATGTAACTTCGCCCCTATGCTTCCAAACTACTGTAACAACACGTCCATTTTGAACTGTCCTCCCACTTATCCTCTTGCTCCCTCTTTGACCGCTTACAATATGGCTTCCGACCTCACTATTCCTGAAACTGCCCTGACTAAAGTCATCAATGACCTGTTAACCACCAAATGAAAGCGATGCTAGTTTGTCCTCCTCCTTCTCCTGGACCTGGCATCTGCCTTTGACACAGTGGACCATTCACTCTTACTACAGACTTTCTGATCTCTTGGTCTTACAGACTTGGCCCTTTGTTTCATCTCCTCATACCTAACAGACAGGACATTCAGTGTCTCACACTCACACCACCTACTCATCTTGGCCCTTATGTGTCAGGGTTCCAAAGGTTCAGTTGTAAGCCTGGGCACTATGCTTATTTTGCACGCACTCCCTCCCTCTTATTTCATGTCACCCTAAGGTGTTCCCAGTCAAAAGCTGAGCAACACTTCTATTTAAGGCTATTTAGGGCTCCTCATCCAATATATTTTTTAGTTTGCCTTGCATGTTTGCTAGTTTTCAGGTTCCCCAGGTCTGCCCATCTGCTTGTCTACACTCGTACCTGTCTTTGCTCTTCTGTCTATCAGTCGGTCCAGATCGCACCTTCCAGTGACCATCTGTCTAACACTTGGTCCAGCCCACACCTGCCAGTGTTTTTCTGTTCCTCAGCCGGTCCCATCTGCATCCGTGGTTCAAGTGTCCCTACAGTGCCTGCTTGCATGCTTCATCCCTCCTTCAGGCCGTAGCAGCCTACCTGCTTTAGGGCTTCAGTTGCCACTCTCTGTAGGTCAGCCCTGGAAAAGCACCTGGTTCCACCTCCTTGTCCCTCCTTAAGTCGCAATTTTTGCCTGCTGTCACCTAGTTACGCCCCTCCAAGCTTTTCGAGGGCTAAGGCACATTCTCAATATGCTTGGTTGGCTGTAGTGGAAGAGGTATTGGTCCCTATTATACTAGTTCTACTCTATTGCAATTGATGCCACTTTCATTGTGTCTGCCAGTAATTTTTGGAAATGTGTAGAATCCTGGTTGGGTCTATTTCATGTGTATTGCCTGCAGCAGTAGGCCTCTGTGACCGGCAGGCCTTCACACTCTTTGAGTCAATTACCCGTGTAACTATCCTTAGCTTTTTCTGACAATAGTAGTCTACGAAACAGATATTTGTGCTTCCTGTGTGTGGCTGAGCATCAAAGCAGGTTCAGATGTTGCATGTAGTATCAGGGCTTCCAGCACAGAAGGCCCAACACTGACCACTCATCCACCTCTTTTTAATTTGAAGTTTAATTCAAAGCTGTAAATGCTGGCCCAGACACCTCATGCATGGCTGATTGCTCCTGTGCCATTATAAAATTTGTATTGTGGGTGAATTGAGGCCACTCTCCTGGTGTCTGCCCCTAATTTTATATGTTTTAGCAGCTTTTGGGAATGTTTGAAGGTATTTTATATGCTTTTATTTTTGCCTCCCATTGACTCCAATGGCGTTCGGCTATGTTCGGCGAATATTCGATGAATAAATTGGCGAATGTTGCAAATCGGCAATCGTAAACCGAACTGAACATTGAAATATTCGCTCATCTCTACTCTTTAGACAAGTCTATTAGCTCTCTTCGCTAATAAATGTCTTTCCTATTTCCTCTTTCTAGATTTTCTCAGAATTTGGTCCCTCCTATTCATCTATCTCCATATCCTCCATGAACCCAATATCTCTTGATAACTGTACTTAGACAGATCCTAGCTGCTGAAAAATCATTAGAAATTTATTTAAAATGCCCTATTTATTATAATGATTGCTGAACCATACATGACAAGCACTTTTTATCTTTTGTACCCCCCATTTTAGATTGTAAGTTTGTGAGCAAGTCCCACACTCCTCCTGTAACTGTTGTACTATGTGTTATTATACATTGTCTTTATTGTCTGTAGTCTGTACATGTCCTCACTTAATTGCAAAGTGCTGTGGAATATGATGGCGCTATATATATGAACTTATTATAATTACACTGATGACCAAAAGGGTAACAATTAGTGGTGAGCGAGCACTAAAATGCTCGGGTGCTCATTGTTCGGGTCAAGCAGATTGGAATACTTGGGTACTCGGACAGAACAACGAGCCCAATGTAAGTCTATGGGAGACCAGAGTATTTGGCAATCCACCCCGGGCGTCCTTTCAAAGTCTAAAAACATCTGAAAATGATGGAAACACTGCTCAATTGACACGGGGAAATCATGGGGATCGCCCTTGGAAGCATTTCTGACTCCTAGTTCACAGCTTTAAACAATGTTGTCAGAGTTTCATGCCATTTTTACCGGTGCACCAAAAAACATACCAAAAAGAAACCAAAAGGGATTTTGCTGGGAAATATGTAAAGGTACGTCCTTTCCAGGTTAATGATATGCATATAAGGCAAAATAATTAATCCCAGTCCAAAATGTTCCTCCACCACTTGGGCTATGTTCAGACGCAGCGTTTTTGAAGCGTTTTTCAACTTTAATATTGCTTTCAACCAAAACAAATGCGTTCACTGGGAAATGTCATTGTAACATATAACAACGCTAGCTTGCTTCATTTATGAAGGAGGGACTCTTAAAGTCACAGAGCCTATTTTTACAGGGGCATCAGGCAGCATTAATCTGCTTAAAGGGCCATTATTAAACAGTCATTCTCCTAAACTTGTATAGCCTAAGCTGTGAGTGGATGGGCTGCTAAGTATTACGACTGTAAGGTTCTGTGTATTTGTTTCTGAAACTCAGTTTGTTCGTCGGCCATTTTGCTTTCTGTTTTGCTGCAGCTATTTTGCCCTCAGTTAAAATGGAGTTTTCCAGCTTGCATGTTCCCGCCCTGATTCTCTCCGTTTGCTTCTTAAACAGCCACACCTGAACAATCAGTGCTTCAGAACCTAGCCTGCAGTGAACCTGTGTTCTGACTCCTGAAGCCTTGGACCTTGTACTCCAGCCATTTCTACTGAGAAACTCTGAAGCACTTGTGGACTCTGAACTCTGCTCTTGAAAGCCTCACGTTTGCATGGACTTGCGGTAACATAGAAGAAGATCTGAATCTGTTGTGGAGAGTTATTGATGAACTTAGATTACTCTGGCCTGCTGTGTCTCCTGCTTCTGTGTTTGCAACCTGTGTGTTATTTTTGCCAATTTGTATGAAGCAATACAAGACTTTCTTTATCAACCTGTGTCTTAAGTATTTTCATCGCACCCAAGCACAAGACGCTATATGAACTGTACCACATACATTACAAGATTCTGAAGCCAAACGTTAGTGTCTGCTGGGTCTGGAAAGGCTTGTCTGCTGTACTGTGGATATCGGATGTCCGGTTGTACTTTCTGTGATGACAGTGGTTGTGACTTCTCACAACCATTCCAGGTGAGCAATTCCCTTAAGTTTTTTTTTCTGCAGTGTTATCACAGGTAAACACTATTGTTTTTTTTTTTTCTCTTCTCTTTTTGTCTGCTGAAACTCTGGATATCAGATGTCTGGTTGAAAGCTTTCTGTGATGATAGTGGTTGTGACTTCTCACAACCATTCCAGGTGAGCAGTTCCCTTAAAGTTTTTTCTTTCTTCAGTGTTGCCACAGGTGAACACTATTGTTTTTTTTTCTCTCCTCTTCTTCCAGTATCCTGTCTTAAAAGATCTGGAAAATGGAGGCCCGCATAAAGGAACTTTGTGGAGTGACTGATAATATCCTTGCAGATTTGCAGAATATAAAGACCCGTTTTACAAATCTTCAGGACCTAAATAATCACAATTTGCAAGTGGTTGGACAGACTACTCAGGATTTGCGAGCCAGGATTGAGGCTCTGGAGGGGCGAGTCCAGGCTCCTGCCGTGGCCCCGAGTTCTGGGATTCCCAAGTTGCCCCCTTTTCGTTTTGGTGGTGAACGTGAAAAATTCAGGGGATTTGTTAATCAATGTAATCTTTTTTTTTCTGCACATGCTTCACAATTTCCTACTGAACGATCTAAGGTGCTTACTATAATTATGTTGCTTACCAACAAGGCTTTGATATGGGCAAACCCTCTGATTGAGACTGAGGATGATTGTTTGGATCACCTTGATGATTTTATTTCAGCCATGGGGCAGGTGTTTGATGACCCCAATCGAGGTGCAACAGCTGAAGCAGCCATATTAGCTTTGCGCCAAGGTAAGCACTCGGTAGCTGAATATGCTTTGGATTTCAGGAAATGGGCCCTTGATACCACCTGGGACAATTCCGCCAAAAAATCTATTTTTCGAAAGGGGTTATCCCCACTGATTAAGGATGAACTTGCTCGTGCCGACCCTCCCACTGCGTTAGGTGACTTTATTAACTACTGCATCCGTATTGATACTCGTTTAACTGAACGCAGGCAAGAGAGATGGTTCGAAAGCAATCGTACTAATCTTTTCCTACCTTCCTCTCCAGCTAAGGAACCTCTGAATAGGATTACACGGGAACCTGAACCTGAACCCATGCAGGTAGACTCTTTACTACGACGGGTTAGTGATGCACGCAAGGAACATCGTTTTAAGGAGAATCTATGTTTTTATTGTGGTAAGTCAGGGCACTTTATTATTAACTGTCCCAGCCGTGCTCGCAAGACTACTGCAGCACTCATTCATTGTGAGTGTTGCGAGAGGGGATCTGTCAGGTCCGAGCCTCAGGCTCCAGAGAGAGCTGCAGCAACAGATCTTGATTTCTCGGACTTAAACTCCGTTACCTCTGAGGACGTTGACTGTGTAAATGCTGCCATCTTTCAAGTTTCCTCAGCGGTGTCCCAGCTGAGTTGTAAGAAAAACAATTCTCACTGTTTTCTTTCCATCAAACTCTGGGTTGACTCAGCCTGGGTGTCTAGCTCTGCTATGATCGACTCAGGTGCAAGTGGAAATTTTATGGATGTCTCCTTTGCTCTAAAACAGGGAATACGTTCAGTGAAGAAGGCTGCTCCAGTACAGATGGAAACTGTGGATGGCTCCCTGCTGACCTCTGGACCAGTGGATCAGGAAACAGAGCCTTTAAAGGTTCTTATGGGTAAAGATCATCAAGAGAAACTGTCCTTTATGCTTATCTCTTCTCATCACTTTCCCATTATTCTAGGGCTACCATGGCTGCAGGCTCAGAATCCTACCATTAACTGGGAGACTAAGGAATTACACTTTCCAGAGAAACAGATGAGTCAAAAAATTTCAGCTTGCTCTGTTCCTAAAGGAACCATGTCAGTCCCTGAACTACCAGCTGTATACCAGGACTATGTGGATTTATGTGACAAGAAGAACGCTGACCAGCTTCCTCCTCACCGTCCATATGATTGTCCAATTGAATTATTGCCTGGAGCAGAGATACCTTTTGGTAAGATCTACCCCCTGGCGGGGCCCGAGTTGAAGGCTTTAAAAGAGTACATAGACGAAAATCTAGCCAAGGGCTTCATACGCCCCTCTTCATCTCCTGCAGGGGCACCCATATTCTTTGTAAAGAAGAAAGATGGATCCCTGAGACCATGCGTAGACTATAGGGAACTCAATAAGGTTACTATTAGAAACCGTTATCCATTGCCTTTAATCCCTGAGTTATTGGAGAGAGTGCGACATGCCAAAATTTTTTCTAAACTAGATCTTCGTGGGGCCTATAACTTAGTCCGTATTAGACCTGGGGATGAATGGAAGACTGCATTCAGGTCACGCTATGGACACTTTGAATATCTGGTTATGCCTTTTGGTCTGAGTACCGCCCCAGCCACTTTCCAACACTTGGTGAATGACATCTTCAGGGATCTCCTAGATACATTCGTGGTAATTTATTTAGATGATATTTTAATTTTTTCTAACTCCACAGAGGAACATCATGGACATGTGAGAATGGTCTTGGAACGTCTAAGACAAAATCATCTTTACATCAAGCTTGAAAAGTGTGAATTCCATAAGACCGAAATTCAATTTCTGGGGTATGTACTGTCTACACAAGGAATTAGTATGGATGGAAGTAAAACCCAAGCCATCAATGATTGGCCAAGTCCTAGAAATGTGAAGGAGGTACAGCGCTTCATCGGGTTTGCAAACTTCTATAGACGTTTCATTAGAAATTTCTCTGAGGTAGTGTCACCTATCACCCAACTTACCCGGAAAGAGTCTAAGTTCTCCTGGACTCCCCAAGCCCAGGAAGCATTTTCCCGTCTAAAAGATAAATTTACCACTGCACCTATCCTAGTACATCCCAACCCAGAGCTTGCCTTCATAATAGAGGTGGATGCTTCAGACTGTGCCGTGGGAGCTATACTCTCTCAGAGAACAGGTGAGAAGAATGTCTTGCATCCCTGTGCCTTCTTTTCCCAGCAGTTGTCTTCGGCTGAGAAGAACTACGATGTGGGCAATAGAGAGTTGTTGGCCATTATTGCCGCCTTCAAAGAATGGAGACACCTTCTTCAAGGAGCTGCACAGCAAATAGTCGTTCTGACAGATCATCGTAACCTTGAGTTTATCAGGTCGGCTAAGTGCCTGACTCCTCGCCAAGCTCGCTGGAATCTTTTCTTAAACCAATTTAATTTTATTATTTCTTATAGACCAGGATCGCGCAATGGAAAGGCTGATGCACTCTCTAGGATTTACTCAGCAGAGACACGTCCAATTACTCCTCCTAAGACTATTCTTCCTGACTCTAGATTCCTAGGAGTGATTCATCATCAAGACCTAATTAAAGACATCAAGGAAGCATACCATGCGGATTCTTTTTTGGCTCAACCCCCAAGGGACGTAAGTCTTGTCTTTAAGAATGGTGTGTGGATTCTGGGACAACGTCTGTATATACCTGAAACAGTCAGATTGAGAGTACTGCAACTCATTCACGATTCCAAAATAGCCGGGCATAGAGGAATTCTAAAGACACAGGAATTTCTTTCTCGTTTCTTTTGGTGGCCCACTTGTAGGAAGGATGTTTTGGACTATGTCACTTCGTGTGAGGTTTGTGCAAGATGCAAAACACCTCGCTCTTCACCAACTGGTCTGTTACAGCCTCTTCCCACCCCGTCCCGCCCGTGGGGATCCATTTCTATGGACTTCATTGTGGAATTACCAACCTCTCAAGGGAAGAACACTATTCTGGTGGTGGTTGACCGTTTAACAAAGGCAGCTCATTTTATCCCTTGTGTCGGCTTACCCACTGCAAAACAGACATCAGATTTGATGATTAAAGATGTGTTTCGTTTACATGGAGTACCGGATGAGGTTATTTCGGATCGAGGGGTGCAATTCACTTCTAGGTTTTGGCAAAATTTCTGTACAGCATTGGACATTAAAGTAAACCTTTCTTCTGCTTTTCATCCCCAGACTAATGGACAAACCGAACGAACCAATCAAACCTTGGAGCAGTATCTCCGCTGCTTTATCTGCCACCTACAGGATGATTGGGTGGATCTTCTTCCATTAGCTGAGTTCTCTTACAACAACTCTCAGAGTGCCTCCACTAAACAGTCTCCTTTTTACTCTAATCTAGGTTATCATCCTAATATTCTACCACGATTTCCCATAGAGACGCCTTTGCCAGCAGTGGCTGAAAGAGTCACGACTTTACAGAAGAATATGGATCTTCTAAAGGAGAATCTGGAATCGGCTCAGGAAAGGTACAAGAAGGCAGCAGATAAATTTCGTAAACCTGCACCAGCTTTTAAGGTAGGAGACCTGGTCTGGCTGTCAACCAGAAATCTTAAGTTAAGGATTCCATCGTCTAAGTTGGGACATAAGTACATTGGACCCTATAAAATCAGTAAGATTATAAGTGCCGTTGCTTGTCGTCTTCAATTGCCCAGAACTATGAGAATCCACCCTGTCTTTCATGTATCCCTACTAAAGGCTGCAACACCCAATACGTTTCCTGGACGTTCTTCTCCTTGCCCTGACCCAGTGCTAGTCGATGGTCAGGAAGAATTTGTGGTGGAAAGGATTTTAGATTCCAGGTTGTATAGAAATCAGTTACAATATCTGATTAAATGGCAGGGCTACCCAGTGGAGGACAACTCATGGGAGCCGGTCAATAACGTTAATGCTCCTCGCTTGCTCCGTCAGTTTCATCAGAGGTACCCACACAAGCCTGGTCTGAGGTCATCCGGAGGTTGCCCCTAAGGGGGGAGTAATGTAAGGTTCTGTGTATTTGTTTCTGAAACTCAGTTTGTTCGTCGGCCATTTTGCTTTCTGTTTTGCTGCAGCTATTTT
The DNA here is from genome assembly GCA_033576555.1 of Oophaga sylvatica. NCBI lineage: Eukaryota > Metazoa > Chordata > Amphibia > Anura > Dendrobatidae > Oophaga > Oophaga sylvatica. The sequence continues at coordinate 13,999 of JARQOD010007691.1, forward strand.
GCCCTCAGTTAAAATGGAGTTTTCCAGCTTGCATGTTCCCGCCCTGATTCTCTCCGTTTGCTTCTTAAACAGCCACACCTGAACAATCAGTGCTTCAGAACCTAGCCTGCAGTGAACCTGTGTTCTGACTCCTGAAGCCTTGGACCTTGTACTCCAGCCATTTCTACTGAGAAACTCTGAAGCACTTGTGGACTCTGAACTCTGCTCTTGAAAGCCTCACGTTTGCATGGACTTGCGGTAACATAGAAGAAGATCTGAATCTGTTGTGGAGAGTTATTGATGAACTTAGATTACTCTGGCCTGCTGTGTCTCCTGCTTCTGTGTTTGCAACCTGTGTGTTATTTTTGCCAATTTGTATGAAGCAATACAAGACTTTCTTTATCAACCTGTGTCTTAAGTATTTTCATCGCACCCAAGCACAAGACGCTATATGAACTGTACCACATACATTACAACGACGCACCCCAATACCCCTTTTACTAGATGACCAGGAAGGCTTCCATGAAAAATGTTGCATTGAATGCAAGGCCTGCTCTGCTACCAAGTCATATGCATACCAATAAGCCTTTGAACCCAATTACTGGATGGGCCCAGGAAAATCCACTTCACATTATTCATGTTGTCCTCCCATTGTTTTTTTTAATTGACTGCAAGGCCTGCCCTGCTACCAAGTCATATGCACCCCAATAAGCCTTTGAACCCAGGTACTGGATGGGCCCAGGAAAATCCACTTCACATTATTCATTTTGTCCTTCCATTCTGTTGTTTTTGCAGTGACTGCAAGGCCTGCCCTGCTACCAAGTCATATGCACCCCAATAAGCCTTTGAACCCAGGTACTGGATGAGCCCAGGAAAATCCAGTTTACATTATTCATGCTGTCCTCCCATTCTGTTTTTTATCATTGACTGCAAGGCCTGCCATGCTACCAAGTCATATGCACCCCATTAAGCCTTTGAACCAAGTTACTGGATGGGCCCAAGAAAATCCACTTCACATTATTCATGTTGTACTCCCATTCCATTTTCTTATGCATTGACTGCAAGGCCTGCCCTGCTACCAAGTCATATGCACCCCAATAAGCCTTTGAACTCAGGTACTGGATGGGCCCAGGAAAATCCACTTCACATTTATCATGTTGTCCTCCCATTCTGTTTTTTTTAAATTGACTGCAAGGCCTGCCCTGCTAACAAGTCATATGCACCCCAATAAGCCTTTGAACCCAGGTACTGGATGGGCCCAGGAAAATCCACTTTACATTATTCATGCTGTCCTCCCATTCTGTTTTTTTTTCATTGACTGCAAGGCCTGCCATGCTACCAAGTCATATGCACCCCAATAAGCCTTTGAACCCAAGTACTGGATGGGCCCAGGAAAATCCACTTCACATTATTCATGCTGTCCTCCCATTCTGTTTTTTTTTCATTGACTGCAAGGCCTGCCATGCTACCAAGTCATATGCACCCCAATGAGCCTTTGAACCCAAGAACTGGATCGCCCAGGAAAATCCACTTCACATTATTCATGTTGCCCTCCCATTCTGTTGTTTTTGCATTGACTGCAAGTCCTGCCCTGCTACCAAGTCATATGCACCCCAATAAGCCTTTGAACCCAGGTACTGGATGGGCCCAGGAAAATCCACTTCACATTATTCATGCTGTCCTCCCATTCTGTTGTTTTTTTGCATTGACTGCAAGGCCTGCCCTGCTACCAAGTCATATGCAACCCAATAAGCCCTTGAAGCCAGGTACTGGATGGGCCCAGGAAAATCCACTTCACATTATTCATTTTGTACTCCCATTCTGTTTTCTTATGCATTGACTGCAAGGCCTTCCCTGCTACCAAGTCATATGCATGCCAAAAAAGCCTTTGAACCAAGTTACTGGATGGGCCCAGGAAAATCCACTTCACATTATTCATGTTGTACTCCCATTCCATTTTCTTATGCATTGACTGCAAGGCCTGCCCTGCTACCAAGTCATATGCACCACAATAACCCCAATCTACCCTTGGAAGAAACATGGAGGAGGGCATCTTAACCAAAAATGTGCCATTAAAAAGGAGCTTGTCTCCTAGACTTGTAATGCCCACACCCTAAGTGTTTTGACTGGCCGACATTTACCCCTGTGGGGTACACCTCAACCTTTTCCATAACAAGTAATTAACGCCCAGCAAAAACACCTACCACCCACCTTTGTTACAATTTTGACAATGGCTGTAGCAGCACAGAACACGTTAACCTTGGTGATCTACTGGCAGCGAGTGATGAGACGTGGAGGAAGCCTGATTCAAAACTAGGCTCAATTTAAAGGAGCGTATCTCCTAGACTTGGAATGCCCATACACTGGCTGGCAAACATTTCCCCCTGGGGGTAGATATGAACATAGTGTGCAAATTTTGTTTTTAGTCGCATTATAAACATCTTGCAAAACTGTCACATGCTTTCCTACACAGTTGATGCTGGGAAGGTGCAGGTTTTTAGTAAAAATATGACGGACAAATCTTTGGATGAAGTGATCAGGAAAAGGGGCATGGTGATGACAGGAATGGTAAAGTACATGGTTCATAACAGCACCCGTAGAATGTAAGTCAGCAAGGACAGGGTCCTCTCCCCTCTGTACCAGTCTGTCATTGTAAATTTGTTTACTGTAAACGATATCTATAACTTTGTATGTGACCCCTTCTCATGTACAGCACCATGGAATTAATGGCGCTATATAAATAAATAATAATAATAATAATAAAAATAATAATAAACAGCAGTAGCTATGGGAGGTATGAGAGCCAGGATACAGCCTACAATGATTTGTCATTTAGCAACCATCAAGTACCAGATTCGGTTTCATGCCCGTCAGAAGATTGGTGTAACAGATGCGCGTATGAGACTCGGCCTAAGAAATGCCCGTCCAAAACATGTTGCCACACATGCACGTGTCTGTATAAAGGGCAAAGTGCTACATGTTCGTGATATGCTGAATTACAGAAAGCAGATGAGTGTCGGAGGGAAACCAAACAAACTGATGGTTGCTCGTGAAAAACTACGTTTCAAGAGGAGTGCACCGTCCGTAACTATAAACACACCAGTGGCACAAGCTTCTTAATCTTCACCCATACAAATTACCAATAAGATAAAGGAGAGGGTCTTCGATCCTCGGAATGCCCATGCACAAAGTTGCTGGGCCTGGCAAACATTTTCCCCTGTGTGGTACACCTCCACCTTTTCCATAACAACTATTTTACACCAAGCAAAAACACCCACCCTTGTTAGGAATTCAACACTGGCTGTAGCAGCACGGAACACGTTAACTCTGGTAATCTACTGGCAGTGAGTGATGAAATGTGGAGGAATGCCTGATTCAAAACTAGGCCCAATTTAACGGAGCGGGTCTACTACACTTGGAATGCCCATACTGGCAAATATTTCCCCCTGGGGGAGTAATATTGTCAAAAATATTTGATGGGCATCATAGACACCCTTGCAAAAACTTGGACAGCCTGTAGCAGCACAGAACAAGTTAACCTGGTCATCTAGTGGCGGACAATGAGGAGACATTGATGATAACTGATACTGAATTAAACCAAATAAATCAAAAAGTGAATCCACCTATGAAAAAAAATAACAAAAGGGAGGGGTGAACACAGGTTCATAGATATGAAGCCAGAATGTGTACAACGAGTTATGTTTGTCCTTAGCAACAGCTCAGAGACAGGGATATAAATAAAAATATAATACAATACAATATGATTAAACTATTTTTATATTGGAGAGGAATACACTAGTTTATAAGAGGATGTTCCACAGATAGGAAAAATGGAAAATATAAGAATTAATGGGAAGAATATACGTACATCTCATTTTGATGAGATTTCACCCTGGGGGAATAACATTTGTTTTAGTTTTAAATTCGTAACGGGCATCAAAAAAATACCCTTACAAAAAATTGATAGACTTTGGCATCACGGAATACATTCACACTGGTGTTGTACTGGTTGTGGATGATGAGGATGAGGATAAGAAGGAGTGTAACACCAAACAGACCAAATCAGGAAGCGGAAACCCATGTGTGGTTGTGAAGAGGTGCATGAGAATACACCTCCACAAAAAAGGCAATGTATTTGAGGTTATGTTTCGCTGTTTTCATTCAGTTGTGTACAGAAGTCTTGCCCAAACCAGCCCTTGTTCATTTTTATTAGAGTAAGCCTGTCAGCATTGTCAGTTTACAGGCGGATGCACTTATCTGTTATAATTTCACCAGCGGCACTAAAAACCCGCTCTGACAGAACGCTAGCAGCAGGGCAGGCCAGGACCTCCAAGGACTAGAGAGCCAGTTCATGTCATGTGTACAGCTTGGATACCCAATAATTAAAAGGCACAGAGGAATCCCGGAGGATGTTTGTACAATCTGCAAGTTACTCCCTCACCATCTTCCCAAACATTGCACCTCTTGTGACATCACCTCTTGCCTCTGTGGCGGCACGATGGGAGGTTCTCAGAAAACTGTCCCAGAACTTTGCCATTGTTCCCCTGCCTGAGCTGGATTGTACTTCTGTCTCTCTCGCTTGGACTCCTGGGCTGTACAACAAACTCTGACGTCTGATGCTAGCGTTCTCACATTGGAATTTTTCCAGTCATTCCGCTGCAAGGGCCCTGTGGTACAGCAACATTTTTGTACACCTGTCTGCCTCTGGAAGAAGAGATTGAAAGTTTTCCTTGTAGCGTGGGTCTAGAAGTGTCACCCTCTAGTAATGAGTGTCACTGAAAATTTTTTTAATGCGAGGTTCATTGGAAACGCAGCGCAACATAAAGTCAGCCCTGCGTGCCAGACTACTACCAGGCAAGACTTCCGTGTCATCATCAACAAGACGACTGACCATGCTGTCCTCCTCCTCCTCATCCTCCTCCTTCCCCTGTCCTCAGGCCATCCCCGCTGAACAGACGGTATGACAGCTTTGCTTGTAGTGCCGTCTATAGCCCATGAAAGTAGCTCCTGTTCTTCCTCCTCCTCCTCATTGTCTACCAATCCACGTTGCGACCAGATGAGACTGGGCTGAGTGTAATCACCCTGTATGGTTCCTTGCTCCGTGTCCTCGTGCTCTGCCTCCAATGCATCATCTTTAATTGTGAGCAAAGAGATTTTAAGAATGCTGAGAAGCGGGATGGTGACGCTAATTATGGCGTCATCGCCGCTCACCATCGTCCTCAAAGTTATGGAAGATGGTACATATGTCTGACATCCATGTCCACTCCTGAGGTCTTATGTGTGGAGTCTGAACTGTATATCGACGGCCTTGTTGATGCTGGTAGTCAACAACTGCACTCTTCTGCTCCCAAATCCTTTCCAACATATGCAGTGTAGAGTTCCAGCGCGTGGGGACATCACACTCCAGTCTGTTAGCCAGAAGCTGCAAACGCTGCTGAAGCATGGCAAGAGAGGCTGAAGCTGTAGCTGACTTTCTAAAATTGGCAGACAGATGGCGTACTTTCACTAGCAGATATGGCAGCTCGGGTAGCATTTTAGAAAACATTGAACCATGAAGTTAAGCACAGGGGCAAGTCAAGGAATGTGTGTCAGCTCACCTTGCCTCAGAGCCGCCAACAGGTTCAGGCCATTGTCACACACGACCATGCCTGGCTGTAGGTTCAGCGGTGTCAACCAAATATCTGACTGCTCTTTCAGTGCTGTCCACAACTCTTCAACATTGTGCGTTTTGTCACCTCTGCAGATTAGCTTTAGCACAGCCTGTTGCTGCTTTGCTGAGGCAGTACTGCAATGCTTCCAGCTTCTGACTAATGTGTTCATTTCTGAGATGGAAGCTGAAGAAGAGGAGGAGGAGGAGATGCAGGAGCTGTAGACTGTGGGGGCAACCCTGATTGACGTAGGGCCCGCAATCCTCGGCGTGGGGAGGATGTGCTCTATCACAAGGTCCGACTGGGTCCTGGCTTCCACTATGTTAACTCAGTGTGCCGTCAGTGTGATGTACCGTCCCTGCCCACAGGCACTTGTCCACGTGTCCGTGGTTAGGTGGAATTTCCCAGTAACAGCATTGTTGAGGGCACGGATAATGTTGTGGGACACATGCTGGTGTAATGCCGGTACGGCACAACAGGAGAAATAGTGGTGACTAGGGACCGAGTACCTGGGGACGGCCGCCTCCATCAGGTTTCGGAAACTTCCATCTCAACAAGCCGAAAAGGCAACATGTCGAGCGCAAGCAGACGAGAAATGTGCAAATTAAGTACTGTGGCCTGTGAGGCATTGGCTGGGTATTGCGTTCCAATGACTGGGGTATAGATAACTGAAGGCTGAGCTGGGACAAGACCGTGGACAGGCTTGATGATGCTGCTGGTTGACTGTGGGCAACAACAGGTGCAGGGCCCGAGGCATCTTCACAGGCATGCTGAACTGGGCATTGGCTTATACACAAAACAGTGGAAGAAGCAGTGTTGTCACCTGCAGACAGTGTTTCGGGAGCTTGAGGTTCAGCCCACAAAGTCAGGTGCTTTGCTGCCATGTGCGTAATCATACTGGTGGTGGTCCTTTCTACTAAGGAAATCTATTGAAGCATTGAAAATCTGGAGACACATTGAATAATATTAACCCAGCAAGTGGATAGACACCCCTAAAAAAGAAGCACTATATTAAAGATTTATAGAATTTGTCATATTATTCTATGCCCTTACATGTTGCCTAATTAAAGATTTTTTCCTTGGTCTCTGGGAACTCATAAAAGACAAGAAGAATATTTGATAACATTGCAGACAGTGTGCGATTAGAAAGGATAGGTGCAACAATTTCACATGAAGGTTTGCATATAAAAAATGGAGCATAGAGGACCATTTCTTCTAGGATTAATTAGGTGTTTTGATATAAAAAATAATTGCTTGAGTGAGATGTACTGTGCAGGAACTGGCAAACGATTTCATTCAAGTTTCATCACTTATGTATAGGAGTTGCATTTCCTGTCTCTTATCATAGCAAAAGATGAAGAATGCTGCATTAATAAGGTGATATTAATCAGAATTCAGAAGTAAAACAAGAAAGTATTTTGTAAACAGTACTGACAAGAGAAAAAGTTTCTGTTCCAATGATAACTATAGAAAACTTTGCTGCATCTCATATTACACCAAGGTCTCTTTGCAAGAAAAGCTGTCAAGCATTTGGACAAAGAACTAGAACATTTTGAACACAATGATTCGAAAGTTATTACGGTTTGGATAGTCAAGTGCCAGTTCTTTCTACTACTGGAAAATACAAGACTATATTTTTCACAAATCTACCACATCCACAGAGTTGAAACGAAGTTTAAGCTGAAAGCATTAATTCCTGCAGTTTAGTCAGTTAACATCTAGTACATGTAATACACTATGACAATGAATATATTTATGAAGGATATATGAGTTATGTGAACCTGTGCAATGTATCTAAATATCACCATTGTCAGACTGCTGATAAAAGTGCCTTTTATAGAGCTAGTTGTGAGGCATGAATTTGGGCAGCTACTGTATAAATACCAGTAGAGTTAAGCATTTTGAGCATTGTAGACTAGACTTAGCATATACGAATATATCATTATCAAGTAAAAATAGCATTTTTTTTTCCACAGTATTCCATAATTCTTGACAGACAGGTTACTCAAGAACCTTTGCAAAGCGCATTTTACTAATTAAAGCAAAAATAATATTGAATAGGATATGTTCACAGGATCATGCTTTAAATTAGGCAAATCCTTTGTAAAGTCTGAAGATAATACATGATAAACTTCTTATTTTTTAAATTAAAAATAATATTTATTTATCACCCATATATTCTACAGGACTTTACAGTTAATGCTTGTGTACAGACAAAATGAGCAATTACACAGTAACAAGCTAAAAAAATTAAACAAAAGTCATGAGGACCTTCTTAGCAAGATCTTATCATCTTTGAGGAAAAAAGAAAGACACACAATGTAATTTTTGTTTCATACAATGATCCAGACTAAGGAAGAATGAACTCTAACAGCAAAGTCTCAGGTTCGTACAGGACACCTAGTGCCCAGTACTGAGCCCCGGACACAGACTTGTTACAGGAGTCCCGTTTACTGTTCTGGTTCAGATGCTGAATAAAGTTTGTTCAAAGGCTGTAGAGCAGTCCATCAACAAGCTTTTAGGCTGTAGGCATTTCCGGAGCCAACACAGCCATGCCAAATATTGGCATGGCTGTGATTGGCCTGTGCACCATGTGAGCCAGCGTGCATAAATGCTGGATCATGTTTGCCACCTCCATTCTGCTCTGCTAGTGTAAGGACAGGACGCAACTGGACGGAGGGACAGTATTAGGTTTTGTGTACAGTCATGGCCAAAAGTTTTGAGAATGACAAAAATATTATATTTTCACATGATCTGCTGCCCTCTGGTTTTTATGTGTGTTTGACAGATGTTTTTATCACAGACAGAAATATAATTGCAAACATATGAGTAACAAAAGCTTATATTGACAGTTAGAATGAGTCAATATTTGCAGTGTTGACCCTTCTTCTTCAGGACCTCTGCAATTCTCCCTGGCATGCTCTCAATCAACTTCTGGACCAAATCCTGACTGATAGCAGTCCATTCTTGCACAATCAGTGCTTTCATTTTGTCAGAATTTTTAGGTTTTTGTTTGTCCACCCGTCTCTTGATGATTGACCACAAGTTCTCAGTGGGATTAAGATCTGGGGAGTTTCCAGGCCATGGACCAAAAATCTCTATGTTTTGTTCCTTGAGTCATTTAGTTATCACCTTTGCTTAATGGCAAGGTGCTCCATCATGCTGGAAACGGCATTGTTGATCGCCAAACTGCTCTTGGAGGGTTGGGAGAAGTTGCTCTTGGAGGACATTCTGGTACCATTCTTTATTCATGGCTGTGTTTTTAGGCAAGACTCTGAGAGAGCCGATTCCCTTGGCTGAGAAGCAACCCCACACATGAATGGTTTCAGGATGCTTAACATTGGCATGAGACAAGACTGGTGGTAGCACTCACCTTGTCTTCTCCGAATGAGGCTTTTTCCTGATGTCCCAAACAATCGAAAAGGGGATTCATCAGAAAAATAACTTTACCCCAGTCCTCAGCAGTCCACTGCCTGTACCTTTTGCAGAATATCAGTCTGTCCATGATATTTTTTCTGGAGAGAAGTGGCTTCTTTGCTGACCTCCTTGAGACCAGGCCTTGCTCCAAGAGTCTCCGCCTCACAGTGCGTGCAGATGCACTCACACCTGCCTGCTGCCATTCCTGAGCAAGCTCTGCACTGCTGGTAGCCCGATCCCGCAGCTGAAACACTTTTAAGAGACGGTCCTGGCGCTTGCTGGTCTTTCTTGGGCGCCCTGGAACCTTTTTGGCAACAATGGAACCTCTTTCCTTGAAGTTCTTGATGATGCGATAGATTGTTGACTGAGGTGCAATCTTTCTAGCTGCGATACTCTTCCCTGTTAGGCTATTTTTGTGCATTGCAATGATGACTGCACGTGTTTCTTTAGAGATAACCATGGTTAACAGAAGAGAAACAATGATGCCAAGCACCAGCCTCCTTTTAAAGTGTCCAGTGGTGTCATTCTTACTTAATCATGACAGATTGATCTCCAGCCATGTCCTCATCAACACCCACACCTGTGTTAATGGAGCAATCACTGAAAAGAGGTTAGCTGGTCCTTTTAAGGCAGGGCTGCAATGATGTTGAAATGTGTTTTGGGGGATAAAGTTCATTTTCTAGCCAAATATTGACTTTGCAAGTAATTGCTGTTAAGCTGATCACTCTTTATAACAATCTGGATATATGCAAATTGCCATTAGAAAAAGTGAAGCAGTAGCCTTTGTAAAAATTAATATTTGTGTCATTCTCAAAACTTTTGTATATGACTGTATGCCTAGCTTTCCAAAAAGTTTCTCAGTGTGTACTCTACACCTGTGTCTTTGGTAGTAGTGTGTCTACAACAATTTTTCTACTCTGCATATATGTGTGTGGGAATAGTGCACCTAGACAATTTTTTCTACTCTGCATTGTGTGTGTGTGGGAGTAGTGTGCCTAACCATTTTTTTTCTACTCTGCACCCCTGTCTGTTGGAGTAATGTGCCTAATAAAGTTTTTCTACTCTGCATGTGTGTCTGTGGGAGTAATGTGCATACAACTAATTTTTTCTACTCTGCACCTGTGTCTGTGGGAGTAGTATGCCTAACCAATTTTTTTCTACTCAGCACCCATATATGTAGGAGTAGTGTGCATATAAATAAAATTCTACTCAGCACCCATCTGTGTGAGTATTGTGTGTAAAAACAAATTTTTCTACTCTGCACTGTGTCTGTCATAGTGGTGCACATAAAAAAATGTCTAATCTGCAACTGTGTGTGATATAATTGTGCATAAAAAATATTTTTTCTACTCTGCTGCCTTGTCACTGTAAGTAGTGTGACTATACATTTTTTTCTACTCTGCACCCATGTCTGTGGAAGTAATTTGTGTACAAGCAAATTTTTCTACTCTGCACCAGTGTCTGTGATAGTACTGTGCGTACATTTTTTTGTTCTAATCTGCAACCGTGTCTCTGATATACTGAGAGTAAAAACATATTTTTCTACATTGTACCCTTTTCTGTAGGAGTAGTGTGTCTATAGAAAATGTGTTTCTACTCTTCACCCATGTCTGTGGGAGTAGTGTGCCTATTAAAAAAAAATTCTACTCTGCACCCGTGAACCTGGTGAGTTCACCTCAGGTCAGGCGGGGAGTCTGTGCAGCCTAAGTGACATCAGCGGTAGTCACTGAGGCTGCACATACTGCCCGACTGACCCACGGTGAACTGACAGTGTGGTAAAATGTACAGAAACTTTCCCATGCTAATCAGTTCATCTCTGGTCAGGCAGGGAGGATGAGCAGGCAGCTTTTTTTCATTCCTCCGTGGTTTACAGCCGGACCATTTTGCACCGCTCCCAGTTGTAAACTATTTAATCCCTTCAGATGGATTGCAGCGTGGGACTTGAAGGTACGGCGGACAGATATGGGTATAATCTTGCTTTTTTTTATTTTGTCTTTTTTCTAGGAGATCGATGGCTTCGATAAGGGATTAGGAGTGTAATAAATATAGAACAAATGTGTTTATTTATTACATTAAAAATCTTTTTTTTTTAATGTGTGTGTTTTTTCAACCCTTTCAGACTGATGGATTAATAATGGATAGGTGTCTTATTGACAACTCTCCATTATTAACCAGGCTTAATGTCACCTTTCAATAGTAAGGTGACATTAACCCCTTATTACCCAATATGCCACCCGCTACAGGGCAGTGGGAAGAGAGAGGGTAAGTACTGGAATAGGCGCATCTTACAGATGCGCCTTTTCAGGTTTGGCTGGAGCCAGATTGTTTTAACCAGGGGGTGCCCAAAAACAATGGTCCCTCTCTAGGCTATTAATTTCTGCCCTCAGTCACTGGCTTGCCCTCTCTGGCACAGTAAATTGTGGGGGAGCCCATGCCAGTTTTTTCCCTGAATTAATCCTTTAATTTAACACCTACAGCTCCAAAATTTTACACACATACACTATAGAGGGACATATAAAAAATAACTGATATGCAATGGTTTACTGTATGTAAACCATGTCTCATATCCTGTCGAGTTCTGTAATGATTTTACAGATGCTGACAATTGAATTATCGGCTATTCTGCTATCTATAGCTCTATGAAATATGAATGTTAAAATTGCATTGCATACGGATTGCATATGCATGTCATACTCATGTCATACAGATTTTCCATGGAAAAATCGCAAAGAAATCGCATTACACTCGCATGACACTCACATAGCACTCATCTGTCTTTTCAGTCCTGAAATCGGACCGGTTTTTCTCGCAAATGGGTATGAGCCCTAAGAAACATTTTTTTCTCTGCAGCCATGTCTTTGGGAGTAGTGTGCCTAAAAAAATGTGTTCCTCTGCACCCATGTCTATGGGAGCAATATACGTAAAAACAAATTGTTCTACTATCTGTTAGGACTGGCGGAATGCACCAAATAAATATAAATAATAGGTGCGTTCGCTGCCCGGGGTCCACCGTGCAGGCAGAAGCCTGCTGCTAGTGAGATGGTACAATATGGTGGTATAAGCGAGCTCTGTTATTCCACAGAGTCGCAGATATAGAAGCTGTGGCACTATATGGCGGTAAGAGCGACCTCTATTACTCCACAGAGTCGCTGTGGTAGAGACTGGTGAGGGCTACCAAGGGAGCTACCAAAATCGAGAAATGGGGAATGAACTGGCGATAATAATTAATGAACCCCATAAAGCGCTGCACCGCTTAAGAGAATGGGGTTCTTGCCAGTCCATTACAGCCTGTAGTTTGCAGGATCCATAGCCAATCCCTGGGCAGAGATGATATAGCCCAGGAAAGGTAAAGACCCCTGCTCAAACACATTTCACCAGCTTGGCATAGAGGGAGTTTGACTGTAAAAGGTCGAAGACTCTGTTGACATCCCTCCGGTGAGAGTCTATATCTGATGAAAAGATGAGAATATCATCCAGATAGACTACTACAGAGGTGGAGAGCATATCCCAGGAGATGTCATTGTCAAAGTCTTGGAAAACTGCGGGAGCATTACAGAGCCCGAAGGGCATCACCAGGTATTCATAATGCCCATCCCTGGTATTAAAAGCTGTCTTCCACTCGTCCCCCTCATGGATGCGAATCAGGTTATAGGCACCACGTAGATCTAGCTTAGTAAATACCTTTGCTCCCCGGAGCCTATCAAAGAGCTCAGAGATTAGGGGCAACGGGTACTTATTCTTAATGGTGATGGCGTTAAGGCCCCTGTAATCAATACACAGACGTAATTCTCCATTCTTCTTCTGCACAAAGGAGAACCCCGCCCCTGCTGGTGACACAGACTTCCTAATGAACCCTTTTTGCCAGATTCTCCTGAATATACTGGGACATGGCCTCCGTCTCAGGAAGAGAGAGGGGATGGACTCTTCCCCAAGGAGGTTCTGCTCCAGGCAATATATAATAGGACAGTCCTAGGGGCGATGAGGCGGAAGAGTCTCCGCGCCTTATTGGAGAAAACGTCTGCATATGACCAATAACACTGGGGAAAAGGATTAAGGTCTACGGGTATCTCTGTGGTGGTGAGGTGACCTGAACGCACTCCCTGACACACCTGCCTCTACATGAATCACCCCAATCCAGTATCCTTCAAGAGGACCACTCAATATAAGGAAAGTGGTGACGGAGCCAAGGTATTCCAGCAAAACCTCGTCTATTCCCTCGGAAAGGACAAGAAAGGAAATACTCTCCTGATGGGAAGGGGACATAGATAAAGTGAGAGGGACAGTCTGGTGGGTGATTTGTGAGGGCAGAGTCGATCCATTCACTACTCGCACAGTCACCGGTTTGGCGAGCATCACCTGAGGTATAGCGTGGCGGAGAGTAAAGGCAGAGGACATGAAATTCCCTTTGGCTCCAGAATCCACACAAGGCTCGAAGGTGAGAATGGATTGACCTAAAGTAATTGTCCCTTTGAAGGACAATTTGGTGGAAAATGCCGCGTGTCTAGTGAACCTCCTCCCAGGGTTACTAGACGTGACCGTTTTCACCGACCGCTGTGGACATTTGTTGGCATAATGTTCCACAAGTCCTTATTGAAGAGGTTTGTCGAGCCAGTGGTTCCTATGGCTGCGCCTCCCGATCCTGTTTTGGTTGAGGGCAATTTGGAGTATGTGGTTGAGAAAATATTGGATTCTCGTTTTGCTAGACGGAAACTCCAGTATTTGGTTAAGTGGAGAGGTTATGGTCAGGAGCACAATTCTTGGGTGTTTGCTTTGGACATCCATGCTGGGAGACTTATCCGTGCCTATCATCAAGCTCATCCTGATCGGCCTGGTTGCGCAGGTGAGGGCTCGGTGACCCCTCCTCAAGGGGGGGGTACTGTTGTAATAACTTGGTAGCGACTTCTGAGCTGGGGCTCCCTCCGTTGGTTGCTGAGGGTAATGAACTAATTACTGAATGGCCTTCAGCTGGCTCTGAATGGTATGATATAAGTGACCTGAGTTCCCAGCAGCCTTGCCGGTAATCAATTGTTCCTCCTGATCTTGCGTGGAGCACAGCTTGCTTCCCTGCTCTCATTCAGATAAGTGTTTTTGCTTTTTTTTTTCCTCTGTTGGATTTTCACTGCTGGTTTGCAACTTGCAGTGGACTGCAGCCTGGTCCCATTTTGGGGTCTTGTGCTGCAATTGTGCTCATTTTGTGTTTTCAGTTTTTCTCTGTTCCTTTGTCACTTTTTATTTGCTGTGTTGCTGTGTGTTACACCAGAGATCTGATTTAGGTGGTAGAGATCGTGTGATCTCAGGTTTTTTGTTAATCAGAAGTATTGGTATTTTTGTCAGGGTTTTTTTTTAGGTTGCAGTCAGAATTCTTTCCTATACTTTTCTTTCTAGACAGATTGGGTCACAGCATTTGCTCATTCTATTTTCTGTTTGTGTCCGTGTTTTCTTCTTGTCTAACCGCCATTACATGTTCGGGGGCTTCCTATTTCTTTGGGGATTCTGCTCCGGGGCAGATAGCTTTCATCTTTCTGCCTTTAGGTGTAGTTATCTCTCCGGCTGTGACGAGGCGTCTAGGATCACCGTAGGTACGCTCCACGGCTACTTCTAGTGTGGGGGATTAGTTTAGGTTACTGCAATCAAATAGTTTCCAGCCTCTCTGGTGTTTTGCTACTTTGGCTATTTTTTGCAGTTTCTCCTCAGCTACCGAAACATAACAGGCAGGAATTTCCCTGGTGGCCAAAGCGTCCTTTACATGGTCAGCCAGACCTCTCCAGTATACCGGAATGAGGACTTTATCTGGCCAGTCTAACTCCGAGGCCAGAGTCTGAAATTGGACAGCAAAATAGCTGACCAAGGATGAACCCTGTGAACTTGCCAGCAGTTGGTGCGCCGTATCGTGGGTGACCTGAGACCTTTTTTAGAGCCTCCAGAAAACGTGGAGCACTCCGCACCACACGGTCGTTCACGCTCCCACAGTGGCATGGCCCACTCCAACGCTCTGCCCGATAGGAGAGATATTACAAAACCCACTTGTGCCCGATCCGTGGGGAAACGTGCAGCCAGAAGCTCGAGCTGTATAGAGCACTGACTCATGAATCCCCGACATTGCTTGCTGTCACAAACAAACTTGTCTGGAAGCAGGAAGTGGGATAATGTTGGGGCAGAGGTGGCAGTGGACAAACTGGCTGCAGCCACGCTAGCAGCCTGAACAGCGACTGCGGTAACATCCACAGCTGAGGTTGTGCGCTCAAGGGCCGCCAACCTACCCTCCAGCTGCTGGATGTTCCGCTATTTTAGACGCTGGTGTAGACACTGGTCGTCCGCTATTTTACTAGCCAGACCTTGGCACTAGTATTATGTTAGGGCTGGCGGAACGCACCAAATAAATATAAATAATAATTGCATTCGCAGCCCGGGGTCCACTGTGCAGGCAGAGCCTGCTGCTAGTAAGATGGCACAACATGGCGGTATAAGCGAGCTCTGTTACTTCACAGAGTCGCAGATATAGAAGCTCTTGCACTTAATGGCAGTAAGAGCGAACTCTGCTACTCCACAGAGTCGCTGTGGTAGAGACTGTGTCCTGTTAACCTCACAGGAACACACAGATCACTGCAGAGTGGATAGCAGTCTGTGGTCATGCAACAATAACGCAAACAACCAACTCCTCACCGGAGTAGCCGGTATTCTAGAGGCTATTTCAGCCAAGCCCTGAAAACGTGCATACAAAAACTCCTCACCGGAGGTGCCGGTATTCTAGGGGCTTATTTCAGTCGAGCCCTAACCGCATGCATACATGACCACACTGGCGCAAAGCACATAATAGAATTGATACTAGCTCATGGCCGTGCGGCCATGCAACCCTTTTATAGCAGCAACTACAAGACCTTCCAGAAAAGGACCAATGAGAAACTGTTTCAGAACACAAGCAGTTTCAGGACCTTCCTGGTGGACCAATAGGATTTGCTGCAGTACCAGAGCATGTGACCCCTGATCTCCAATGAGAGATCTTACCCTGAGCATGCTCAGAAGGGGAAACGCAGGACTTAGTCCCAAAGACGTCTGCTCGACGTTGACAAGTATTGGCTACAATAGCAGAACCTGGAGAGGCAGCAGTAATCCTCGGCACAGTATTAGACTGGGGAGACGCTGGGACCGACGTCTCTGCTGAGCAGAGTCCACTGCGGCCTGAGACGGATGGGAGACTGCAGTGGGGATGGTTAGAGATTCCCCTTGTGCAGAAGCGGGAACTCGACCCCTAACACTATGCACCCCTATGTCTGTGAAAGTAATTTGAATAAAAACATTTTTTTCTACTCTGCACCCATGTCTGTGAAACTACTGTGAGTAAAACAAAATTTTCTACTCTGCACTAATGTACATGGGAGTAATTTGCTTATAAAAATATGCTATACTCTGGACCCATGTCTGTGGAAGTAATGTGTGTAAAATCACATTTTTCTACTCTGTATCCATGTCTGTGATAGTACTGTGCGTAAAAACAAATTTTTCTACTCTTCACCGTTGACTGTGGAAATAGTGCACTTTTAAGCCACTTTTTTTTTACTTTGAGCAGTGACTGTGGGAGTAATGTGCTCTTAAGCCACTTTTTTACTCTGCAGCTATGTCTGTGGGATTAGTGTGTCATTTTTTCATTTAAAGGACTTTATTCTTGGTGTGTGTTTTTATACAATGTGACTGTGGGGTTATTGATGCCTCTCCATTACTAAGCTCGGGTCTTGATGTCATCTGACAATACAAAGGTAACATCAACCCCACAAACATGAACCCCACTTGCCACCACTACTGGGCAAGTGGGAAGAGCCAGGCAAAGCAGCAGAATTGGTGTATCTAATAGATGTGCCTTAACTGGGCAGCTGTGGGCTGCTATTTCTAGGCTGTGGGGGTCAATATCCATGGCCTGAGAATACCATCCCCCAGCTGAGAGCTTTAGCAAAGCTGGTTGTCAAAAATGAGGGGGACCACATGCGTTTTTTTAAATTATTTATTTAAATAATTTAAAAACACAGCATGGGGACCCTTCTATTTTTGATAACCAACCTTGCTGAAGCTGACAGCTGAGGGTTGCAGTTCTCAGCTGTGAGTTTTGCCTGGTTGGTTATTGAAAATACAGGGGAACCCACGTCATTTTTTAAATTTATTTATTTATAGTGCAGGTGGCGGCTGATGAATACTCCCATCAGCCGCTCCTGCTGTCACTGTTTTTAGCAGCAGCAGGGTGGGCTGATGGGAGTAATAGTCCCATCACCCACTGGCTGCTGTCTCTTTTATTACTTAAATATAACTCTCATCATTCTCTCCTGCTCGCGCCGATCGCCATCAGAGTAGGTGAGAATGATGAGTGTTATATTTAGCATCCAGTGCCAGGGAACAGCACTTACTGTAATGCTTCTTCCCTGGTGCCCGTTCATGTGGTATTGGTGCTGCACACACATGCCACAAATGTGCTGCAAGTATTACTATTACACACACGGACACTGACATCTCAGGTACCAGAAATATCAGGACGTGTGAATGAGGCCTTATAGCGGGTTTTTATGTTTGGCTTCTGTCACACACTGAGGCTAAGTGCACACGTTCAGGAAATATTTGCGTTTTTTTCGCGTTTTTTCGCGGGAAAAAACGCGTCAAAAACGCATGTATTAAGCATCCTATCATTTAGAATGAATTCCGCAAATTTTGTGCACATGGTGCGTTTTTTTCCGCAAAAAAACGCATCGCGGAAAATCTAGCAGTTTGTCCATTAATTTTGCGGATTTCTAGCGTTTTTCCCTCTTTATTATTGACCTAGAAAGTTCAGGAAAAAATCGCGGTAAAAACGCGTCAAAACCGCGCAAAAAACGCACCAAAAACGCGCAAAATCCGCGCAAAAAAACGCGCGTTTTTGCCGCGAAAAAGTCCGGTTTTGCTCAGGAATATTCTGCAAACATTCTGCAAACGTGTGCACTTAGCCTAAAAGATGCTTTTTTTGCAAAAAATAATTTTTGCATCACAATATTTTGAGAGCTATATTTTTTTCCATATTTTGGCCCACAGAGTTGAAGTTTTTTTTGGCACTATTTTTGGGCACATCACATTTTTGATCACTTTCTATTCTGATTTTTGAGAGGAAGAGTGAACAAAAACCAGCAATTCATGAATTTCTTTTGAGAGGAGGCATTTATGCCGTTCCGTGTGTGGTAAAATTGATAAGGCAATTTTATTCTTCAGGTCAGTATGATTACAGCGATACCTCATTTACATTTTTTTATGTGTTGGCGCTTTTATACAATAAAAACTATTTTATTGAAAAATTTTTTATTTTTGCATCACTTGATTCTGAGAGCTGTAACTTTTTTATTTTTCCGCTGATGGATCTGTATGGCATCTTGTTTTTTTGTGGGACAAGATGCCATTTTCAGTGGTACCATGTTTATTTAAATCAGTCTTTTTAATCACATGTTATTCCACTTTTGGTACAGCAGTATTATGACAAAGCGTTGTTTTTTGCCTTGTTTTTTTATGGTGTTCACTAAAGGGGTTAATTAGTTTTATAGGTCAGGTCGTTGCGGACGCAGCAATACCAAATATGTCTATTTTTATTGTTTATATTTTTTCATTAATTTATTTAGAAATAAAATATATATTGATTTTTTTTTAAATATTTTTACAATTATTTTAAAAAATATGTTCACTTTTTTCTTACTTTTTTACTTAGTCCCACAACGGAACAATCATTTTTGCAGGCTGATTGCTTCTATAGCATGCAGATGAAGCAGCATCTGCATGCCATAGAAGCTGTCAACGCTGCACTGACAGAGACTTGCTGATCATGCACTGCTCATGATCAACAAGTTTCCTAGCTCTGTTGACCTGGATTGTCGTCATGATGACATCGGGTCACCATGGCAAAGATCAGGACCCCACATCACACCGTGGAGTCTCTGCTCTAAAGGCAGAGGGCTCTGTCGGCTTCCGGATTGCTGTGATCTTGTTCAATCACAGTATTTTGGGGGTTAAAGTGCCAGGTGTCAGCTGTCAGAATCAGCTGACACCCAACGGCGATCGCCCACGCACCCCCAGTGAGCGCGGGTAATTGATCCATCTGTGATCAAATTGTCCCAGGTCACATGGATTGATTATTACATCTGATGTCAAAAAGGGGTTAAGATTATTGTACTTGTTTTTATTCTGTATACCCTTTTCACATTAATGGCGCTATAACAATAAATAATAATAATAGATGCTGTGCATCTGCCCAAGGAAAGGCAGTCGAGTAGGCCATACAGTAACTGAAGTTTTCAAAAAACTGCACAATTATAATATTTCTACTCTGGGAATTTGATGACACTTTAGTGGTGTGTGTCAATAATTTTGGGAAATGTTAGTACTCCAAGTTGGGTCTCCTTCATGCATGTTGCCTGTAGCAGTAGCGTTCTCACACCGACGCTACTATCTTAAAATTTTTATAATATTTGTTGGTAAACAAGGCTGATCTTTGAGCCATCTGAGTGTGGCTGATCAAAAATCATGTTTAAAATGTTGCATGAGGTATCAGGCCTCCCAGCACAGGTAACTTACACTGGTCCTTTACCCAACTTGTCTTAATTGAAACTTCAATTCAAAGCTGTAACTGCTGTTCCAGAACCTAATACCCCATACATGGACTATAGCTGACTGCTTCTGTGTCATTATAAAAGGTTCTACTGTTGATCAGTCAACAACCTGTGTTACTTTCCTTACATTTCTACCAATAGTAATTTATGAAACTGATGTTTGTGCCATCTTAGTGTGGCTGAAAGAAAAAAAAATGGAGATGTTGCATTAGGTATCAGGTCTCCCAGTTGATAAAAATGTAACAATTATGTGGGTACTATGGAATCTGATTGCGTGGGATAAAACCAATCTGAGACCAATGCTGAAGGCAAACAAGTGTATTTAACAAAGAAGTGTAACAAAACTAACAGAGATCTTCCTGCAACTTTAACGAAGAGCACAGCACAATATAGTAAGGTACAGGAAACTGAATAGCGGGGCCCAACCACTAATACGAACCAGTCCAGCAAAAATATGACGCAGAAATGCACACGGCACTTAAATATGGAAGTCCAGTATTAATATTTGTGAAAACGCACAGTACTTAAACGTGGAATTCTGGCATTAATATTTGTGAGACTGCACACAGTACTTAAACGTGGAAGTCCAGCATTAATATTTGTGGGAATGCACATAGTACTTAAATGTAGAAGTCCAGAAATACAGAGGTGGAGCTTTAACTGGAGAAGGTCTCTAAAGAACATTTTAGGGCTGAAAAGTCCCGCTCAAGAAAAGCACCGCAGTCCAGCAGACACAGTCCAAGAAGAGATAATGAAGTCAGAACTTTTACTGACCACAGCAGTTCCACAGGTGAGCAGCTCCTTACTAGTAGTCCAGACAATAGGCAACCCCGGTCAGGTTCAAGGAGCACACAGAGGACAGAAGGCAGCTGGACGTGGAGAGGTAGAGCACCGAGTAACGAGCAGCAGCAGCAGGGAGTCCACTAGCAGTCAGGCAGAAGCTCAGGAGCCAACAGCAACAAAATACTCAGGCAAGGAGGATCTCCTGACCCAGACTTAAATAGCAAAATAGACAGGACGTTCAGAGGCATGGCGAAGTAACAAGCTCCATCTTGGACAAGGGCGAAAACAGGCTCCAAGGAACAATCAGAATCCTTTCTTTACTCCCACCTTAGAAGTGGCCTCAGGACGATGCTGTCATGTGTGCATCGCCACGAAGATCGTCGCGGTTGCACATTCTGACTTCTCACAGCTGAGTTGCTGTTTCTTTGTGTTTGGCAGTTAGGGAGTTAATTCTGTCTGTGCTCAGTTCTGGGACTGGGTGCAGTTTCTCCCGGCTGCAATTAATTATTTGTTGATTGGTTTCCTTTAAATCTCTGGTTGTCTGTGTTGGGAGTTGCCAGTGAAATTCTTCATGCAGACCACAGATAGGATTGTATCTGTATAGACTTAAGTTAAAGAGCTCCTTAGTTGTTTTAAGCTCACCTTGCTTAGAGTTTAATATCCCAGATCATTTATGTTCGTTCTGTGTTTGAGTGTGTATGCAAGTCTGTGTTTTCTCCAGTCTGTCTTATATGTCTAATCTGTGTATTTAGCAGAGATCAGCCCATATCCCTTTGGTGGTAATCAGAATCCTTCTTAGGACTGATTACAGGGTTCAGGGACTGATAGGAGACAGGGTTAGGCTGGAGACTTGGACCTCTGAACCATTATCAGTACCTCCAAGGTGAGGGATTAGTTAGGACCCCAGTTTAGGGTCAGGTTAGACCCCCGGTCCTCCTCTTTCCTGTGACAGTGTATCAAGTCCTCAAGATTAACCCAGAGTTCAACGGATATCGTGTCAGGTAAATCTATTCTATATTTACATGCTGATGTTGCTAATCTATATGTTGTATAGAGTGTTGTTCTTTTAAGAATAGTTTACTGACATCGTACACATATCATAAGACCGCGTGACATTTTCACTGGCCCATAAAATTATTCCCAGTTGCCATGGATCCAGTAGCCCAGCTGGCTCTGCAGTTGCAGGGATTATCCATGGAGCTGACGGACATTAAGTCCAAAGTTTTGTCTCCCTCGGAGAAAACCAGATTTGAACCTAAAGTAGCTCTCCCGGACAGGTTCACTGGTGGGCGAGACAAATTTTTTACCTTCAGGGAAGCATGTAAATTGTATTTTCGGCTTCGGCCTCGATCATCAGGGAGTGAAGAGCAGAAAGTGGGAATTGTTATCTCGCTCCTACAAGGGGACCCTCAATCCTGGGCCTTCTCCCTTCCTCCGGGATCCCCGGCTCTACAGTCAGTAGATCGATTTTTTACTGCCCTGGGTTTGGTATATGATGACCCAGATCGGGTCTCTCTTGCTGAGACAAAATTACGTAAGATACAGCAGGGAGATCGTCCTGCAGAGGAATTTGCTTCTGAGTTTCGTAGATGGGCCACAGATACTCAGTGGAATGACCCAGCTCTTAGAAGCCAGTTTTGTCATGGGCTTTCTGACAAATTAAAGGACGTTTTGGCTCAGTATGATTCTCCTCCATCACTGGAGGCTGCTATGGCCCTAGCTATCCGTACTGATAGACGGCTCCGGGAGAGGTGCGAGGTAACTCCGCCCCCTGTTGTTACTCCACCTACTACTAAAGTCCCTTATGTTGAGGTTCCCCTTGTCTGTTCGGATGAGCCTATGCAGTTGGGAGGGACATCATTTCGTAGGAGGGGATTGGCGGTACGCCGCAGGACTAGAAGGTGTTTCTTCTGCGGGAAAGAGGGACATTTTGTTGGGGGATGTCCATCCCGTGCCTTGTTGAGCAAAAAGTCGCCGGAAAACTGTTAATCCCAGGTTGTGTGGTGGACGACAACCTGGGAGTATGTATTTCGTCCGCTAGTTCTTCTCAGTTCCTTGTACCAGTGGAGGTGGTGGTTGGTACGAGAGTGGAGAGATTTTCTGTTCTTCTTGATAGTGGGTCCGGGGCTAATCTGGTTGACGCTCAGTTTGCTCAGGCTCAAGGTATGCATCTGAGTGTATTGGTCAAACCGATCCCTATATTCTCCATTGACGCCAGGCCTCTCGGCCAAGGTAGCTTTGTTCATGAGGTTCATAACATTGACCTTCGGGTAGGGGCAATACATAGGGAACTATTATCTTGTTATGTGTTGGAGGGTCTACCTACTCCTATTGTTTTGGGACTTCCTTGGTTGGTTAAACATAACCCTGTGATTAATTGGCAGTCCAGAGATATAAGCCAATGGGGGGAGTTTTGCAAAAGTAACTGCATGAACACAGTCATCAGTGCGGTCGTGCCTAGTACTTTGCCTCCTTTTTTGGAGGACTTTGGGGATGTGTTCTCTGAGGAGGGGTGTCAGGAGTTGCCTCCTCATCGCGTGTATGACTGCTCTATTAATTTACTTCCTGATGCTAAGTTACCTAAAGCTAGGTTATATAACCTTTCTGGTCCTGAGAGGCAGGCTATGAAAGATTATATTTCGGAAAGTCTGGCCAAAGGGCATATTAGACCTTCATCTTCCCCAGTGGCCGCGGGTTCTTCTTTGTGAAGAAAAAAGATGGAGGCCTACGCCCTTGCTTGGATTTCCGCGAACTTAATCGGATTACTGTTCGAGATCCGTATCCACTCCCTCTGATTCCTGATCTCTTCAATCAAATTGTTGGCACCAAATGGTTCTCTAAATTGGATCTCAGGGGGGCGTATAATCTGATTAGGATAAAAGAGGGGGATGAGTGGAAAACGGCGTTTAACACGCCGGAGGGACATTATGAGAACCTTGTCATGCCTTTTGGTCTGACTACGGCTCCAGCAGTATTCCAACATTTTGTTAATGACATTTTTCGTCACCTTGTGGGGCTGTTGTGGTCGTATATTTGGATGACATTTTAATTTACTCACCAGATCTTGTGTCTCACCAGGAGCATGTGAGACAGGTGTTGCAGATCTTGCGAGACAATAAACTATACGCCAAACTGGAAAAGTGTGTATTCGCCGTACAGGAACTTCAGTTTTTGGGTTTCTTGGTGTCAGCCTCCGGTTTCCGTATGGACCCTGAAAAGGTGAGAGCAGTGCTTGAATGGGATCAGCCAGAGGATCTTAAGGCTCTGCAGCGTTTTCTGGGGTTTGCTAACTACTACCGGAAATTTATTTGTAATTTCTCATCTGTTGTCAAACCTCTCACTGACATGACAAGAAAAGGGACGGATTTTTCTAAATGGTCGGACAAAGCTTGCCAAGCTTTTTCCTCTTTGAAAAAATGTTTTGCTTCGGCACCCGTTCTCATCCAACCAGATGCATCACAGCCGTTCGTTGTGGAGGTGGACGCGTCTGACGTAGGGGTGGGTGCAATATTGTCCCAGGGTCCGTCCCCTGGTAAATGGCATCCGTGCGCTTTCTTTTCTAAAAAATTGTCGTCCGCCGAAAGGAATTATGATATCGGCAATAGGGAACTTTTGGCCATTAAGTTGGCTTTTGAAGAATGGCGTCACTTTTTGGAGGGGCAGTCCACCCGGTTACCGTTATTACTGATCACAAGAACCTGCTGTATTTGGAATCCGCTAAGCGTCTGAATTCCAGACAAGCTCGATGGTCGTTGTTTTTTACCAGGTTTAATTTTGTTGTCACTTATCGCCCTGGATCTAAGAATGTTAAGGCGGATGCCTTGTCTCGCAGTTTCCCAGGGGCCGGGAAAATGGATGACCCGATTCCTATCCTTCAGGAGGGGGTGGTAGTGTCGGCTGTATGTTCTGAGCTTGAGGAGGAGGTGTTAGAGGCTCAGGGG
>JARQOD010007692.1:0-38372 GCA_033576555.1 Oophaga sylvatica
TTCCCCCAAAAACGGGGGAAAACCCCCAAATTGCCTTAAAGGGAACTTCGGAGACTGTTTAAATAAAAACAGTTGAACCAAATTTTGCCAGGTTTTAAAATTTAAAACCCAGTTTCCTGTCTGGGGGAGGCCGGGCATCTCAGAATCTGCTCCAACAGGTTTTGGGTTCATGGGGCCCGTTGGATTCCGGGTGATAGGCAAGGAGAATAAAACGTGCCCCCCAACTTCTTACAAACGCTCCCAAAAAACCCTGGCCACAAATTGCCCCCCCTGTCCGACACCACATTCACAGGCACTCCATGCAATCAAACTATTGCTGTAAAACAAGGGGGCCCAAAGGGTTTCAGCGGGGGGGAACGGGGGTAAGGGCCCAAAAAGTGATTTTGTTGCAAATCTGTCAACCACCCCCTACCACTAAATTCCCCCTTGGAAGGGGAAGATTAGTGAAAAAGTCCATGGACGGTTTTTCCATGGTTTACCCGGGAAATTGGAAAAGGGAAACCAATTTCCTCCGCCCCCGAAGCTTTTAGAGCGAGGCAACCTCACAAAACCTTTTGATACATACCCATAGGGGCCCCCAAAAACCCCCTAGCCACGCTCCCGGTAGCTGCAATCCCAGGGGGGCATTTAACACAGAATCATGAAATCCTTGCGGGAGGTGAGATAAGTTTCGGGAAAAAACAATTCCCGGGGGGTTTTTCGGGGACTTGTGCTTCCGAATCTCTCATTTAACTAAAGGGGGAACTTCGGCTACAACCACCCGGGTGAAAAATGGGGGAAGGGGGTTCTGGAGGGGACACAGAATCAAAATTCGGGATAAGGCATCCCCCTTTTTCTTTTTAAACCCCTGGGGGGAACTGATGGAAAATAAAAGCGAAAAAAAAAAGTCCCACCGAGCCTGTCGGGGGGTCAATCTTTTAGCAGACTCGATAAGGCCATTTTTTAGTCGGATATGAATGGAATGAGCGGCCCCCCCAAAAAATGCCCCCTTTTTCAAAGGCCAATTTAACCGCTAAAAATTCCCCTGTTGCCGCTTAGTTTCTCTCTCCGAAAGAAAATTTTTAGAGAAAAGGGGACGGGGTTTTTTAATTAGCGGGGAGGGGGCCCCGGGGACAAAACTGCCCCCCCCCCATTCCAAGTGTCACCTCCGAAAAAGGGGCTTGAAAATCGGGTTTACCAAACAGGGCTAAAGTAAAGAATTTTTTTTAAATGAAAGGGGAAGGAAATTTTTTTTCGGCCACGGCCAAATTTTTTTACATCTGCCCTTTAAGGTGAGGTCCGTAAAAGGGTTTCACCACCGTGAGAACCCCTTAATAACTTCCTAAAATAATTAGCGAACCCCCAAAATCGCTGCAACCCCTTCAGAGTTTGGGGCTGCACCCAATCGAAAGGGGCCGAACCTTCCCTATCCATGCGGAATCCCCCCCCCGGATAAAATTACACCCAAAAAACAGTTCTTGCATAAAAATGAGCATTTTTTCCTTTACATCAAATGGTTCCCCGGGGTCCCCATAAAAACCCGCACGTAAATGGGCAAGTGTGACTGACTGTCCTCAGAGTACAGTCATGGCCAAAATTTTTGAGAATGACACAAATTTTAAATTTTTAAAAAGTCTATTGCTTCACTTTTTCTAAGGGCAATTTGCATATACCCCGAATGTTATAAAGAGTGATAAAGTTTAACACAATTACTTGCAAAGTCAATATTTGGCAGAAAATGAACTTTCCCCCAAAACACATTTAACATCATTGCAGCCCTGTTAAAAGGACCATAACCTTTTTTCAGGATTTTCTCCATTTAAAAAAGGGGGGGTTTTTGAGGACATGGTGGGATCAATCTGTCATGATAAGTAAAATGACACCCTGAAAAACTTTAAAAAGGCTGGTGCTTGGCATCATTGTTTTTCTTGGGGTTAACCATGGTTTTCTCTAAAGAAAAAACGTGCAGTCATCATTGCAATCACAAAATGGCCTAACAGGGAAAGATCGACTAGAAAATTGCACCTCATCAACAATTACGTATCATTAAAACTTTTTGGGAGAGGTTTATTGTTCCAAAAAGGCTCCGGGGGCCCAAAAAGACCGCAAAACGCGGGCCGTCTCTTAAAAGTGTTTCAGCTGCGGGGGCGGGGTACCAGCAGTGCAAAGTTTGCTCAGGGGAAGGCAACAGGGGTGTGGTGAAAATGCACCACTGTGAGGCGGAGACTCTTGGACAAGGGCCCGGTCCAAAAAGGGGAGCAAAGAACCACTTCTCTCCGAAAAAACATCATGGACAGAGATTTGTCCCGTCTAATGATATGTTACAATGTCAGTAAATATTAAACAGGGAAAAACCTCTATACAACAACGTATAGCAAAATCACATGTAAAAAAGAATAGATTTACCTGACACGATATCTGCTGAAATCAGGGGTTTAAACTTGTGGGCTTGATGACTAAAAGGAAAAGGTGGACCGGGGTTAACCGACCCTAAAGGGGCCTAACTAATCCCTCCCTTGGGGGTATGAAAATGGTTCAGAGGGCCAAGTCTCCAACCTAACCCTGTCCCTATCAACCCCGAACCCCTTTAAACAGTTAAAAGGATCCCGACTACCACCAAAGGGGTAGGGGTGATCTTAGCTAAAAACACAGTTAACAATAAGACAGACAGGATAAACTTTTGCTTGATACACATCAAAACCAAAGGAAAAAAAATGGGCGGGAAAAAAACTCTAACCAAGTTGAGCTTAGAAAACTAAGGAGCTCACAACTAAAGCTATACAGATTCTTCCTTTTGGGGCTGCTGAAGGTTCAGGGGGAACCCCCCAAGCGAAAACCCGGGAAATTTTAAAGGGAAACCCAAATCAAAAAATAAAAATTGCACCGGGAGAAACCACCCAGTCCCAGAACCGAGCACAAAACAGAATTAACTTCCCTAGTTTGCCAAACACAAAGAAACAGCAGCTCAGCTGTGAGAAGTCAAAATGTGCAACCGCGACGATCTTCGTGGCAATGCACACATGACAGTACCCCCCCCTTCTACAGGGCCCTCCGGACCCTCAGGCCAGGCCTGCCGGGTGAGTTCTGTGGAAGGTCCGAACCAAAAACGATCTGCGTTAACATCAGACGCAGGGACCCACGTCCTCTCCTCTGGACCATACCCCTTCCAAGCACCAAGTACTGAAGGGACCGGCGATTCAGACGTGAGTCAATATCTTTGATACTTGAAATTCCAAGTTACCATTGACCAACACAGGAGGAGGAGGTAGAGGTGACGGTATGACTGGTGCCACATACCTTTTAAGTAATGACTTGTGGAACACATTATGAATTTTAAACGTAGGAGGGAGGTCCAGACGAAATGCCACAGGATTAATTATGGAACTGATCCTGTACGGCCGATGAATCTGGGACCCAGTTTCCAGGAGGGCACTTTAAGTTTTATATTCCTGGTAGACAACCATACCAGATCGTTCACATTCAGATCTGGACCAGAAACTCTCCTCCTATCAGCCATACGTTTGTAACGGTTCCCCATCGCACTCAGATTATTCAATACACCTCTCCACACAGAAGCAAGTGACGACGAGAAACGCTCCTCCTCAGGAACCCCAGAAGGGCCCCCCCATTGAAAGTACAAAACTGGGGATGAAAACCATATGCCCCAAAAAAAGGGGACTTACTAGTGGACTCGCTCCGCCTGTTGTTAAGAGCGAACTCTGCCAGAGGCAAGAAAGAAGACCAGTCCTCTTGGTCTCTGAGACAAAACACCGGAGATATGTCTCTAAGCTTGATTCAGACGCTCTGTCTGACCATTGGTCTGCGGATGAAAAGCCGAGGAAAATGACAATTGCATCCCCCGACGTAAACAAAATGCCCTCCAAAATTTGGACACAAACTGAGACCCCTATCTGACACCACATCAGAAGGCAACCCATGAAGTCTAACGATCTCCCTAATGAACAACCTGCGCCAGAGTTTTAGCATTAGGGGTGCAGGAAGAGCAACGAATGTGCCATCTTACTGACCTGTCAACAACCACCAGTATGACAGTATTCCCTGACGATGGAGGAAGGTCCGTAATGAAGTCCATAGATAAATGAGTCCATGGACGCTCCGGAAGTTTCAAGGGTAAAAGGGTCCCAGACGGACGGGTATGAGGGGTTTTAGAGCGAGCATGCACCCCACATGACGCGAAAAAAAGTTATAACATCTTTATTAGCTTGGCCACCAAAACCGGCGAGAAAGGAGATCTAAAGTAGCCTTACTCCTGGATGTCCTGCTAGAGCAGAATTATGATGTGCCTCAATAACCTTTTGTCTCAACTGATTTGGGACAAACAGTCTCCCTGGAGGACCTGCAGGGGCGTCCCCTGAGCCTCTAACACCTCCTCCTCAAGCTCAGAAATACAGCCGACACTACCACCCCCTCCTGAAGGATGGACTGGGTCATCCGTTTTCCCGGCCCTGGGAAACTGCGAGACAAGGCATCAGCCTTTACATTCTTAGACCCCGGGCGATAAGTGACGACAAAATTAAACCTGGTAAAAAACAACGACCATCGAGCTTGTCCCGGAATTCAGACGCTTAGCGGATTCCAAATACAACAGGTTCTTGTGATCATAATAACGGTAACCGGGTGGACTGCCCCCTCCAAAAAGTGACGCCTTTCTTCAAAAGCTAACTTAATGGCCAAAAGTTCCTATTGCCGATATCATAATTCCTTTCGGCGGGACGACAATTTCTTAGAAAAGAAAGCGCACGGATGCCATTTACCAGGGACGGACCCTGGGACAATATAGCACCCACCCCTACGTCAGACGCATCCACCTCCACAATGAACGGCTGAGATGCATCTGGTTGGATGAGAACGGGTGCCGAAGCAAAACATTTCTTCAAAGAGGAAAAGGCTTGGCAAGCTTTGTCCGACCATTTAGAAAAATCCGTCCCTTTTCTTGTCATGTCAGTGAGAGGTTTGACGACAGATGAGAAATTACAAATAAATTTCCGGTAGTAGTTAGCAAACCCAAAAATGCTGCAGAGCCTTAAGATCCCTGGCTGATCCCATTCAAGCACTGCTCTCACCTTTTCAGGGTCCATACGGAAACCGGAGGCTGACACCAAAAAACCCAAAAACTGAAGTTCCTGTACGGCAAATACACACTTTCCAGTTTGGCGTTTTAATTTATTGTCTCGCAAGATCTGCAACACCTGTCTCACATGCTCCTGATGAGACACAAGATCTGGCGAGTAAATTAAAATGTCGTCCAAATATACAACCACCAAACAGCCCCACAAGGTGACGAAAAATGTCATTAACAAAATGTTGGAATACTGTGGTGCAGTAGTCAGACCAAAAGGCATGACTAGGTTCTCATAATGTCCCTCCGGGTGTTAAACGCCGTTTTCCACTCATCCCCCTCTTTTATCCTAATCAGATTATACGCCCCCTGAGATCCAATTTAAGAACCATTTGGCGCCAACAATTTGATTGAAGAGATCAGGAATCAGAGGGAGTGGATACGGATCTCGAACAGTAATCCGATTAAGTTCGCGGAAACCAAGCAAGGGCGTAGGCCTCCATCTTTCTTCTTCACAAAGAAGAACCCCGCGGCTACTGGGGAAGATGAAGGTCTAATATGCCCTTTGGCCAGACTTTCAGAAATATAATCTTTCATAGCCTGCCTCTCAGGACCAGAAAGATTATACAACTAGCTTTAGGCAACTTAGCATCAGGAAGGAGATTAATAGAGCAGTCATACACGCGATGAGGAGGCAACTCCTGACACCCTCCTCAGAGAAAACATCCCCAAATCCTCCAAAAAAGGAGGGAATGTACTAGGCAAAGACCGCACTGATGACTGTGTTCATGCAGTTGCTTTTGCAAAACTCACCCCATTGTTTTATTTCTCCCGGACTGCCAATTAATCACAGGGTTATGTTTAACCAACCAAGGAAGTCCCAACACAATGGGAGTAGGTAGACCCTCCAACACATAACAAGATAATTGTTCCCTATGTATTGCCCTACCCGAAGGTCAATGTTATGAACCTCATGAACAAAGCTACCTTGGCCGAGAGGCCTGGCGTCAATGGAGAATATAGGGATCGGTTTGACCAATACACTCAGATGCATACCTTGAGCCTGAGCAAACTGAGCGTCAACCAGATTAGCCCCGGAACCACTATCAAGAAGAACAGACAATCTCTCCACTCTCGTACCAACTACCACCTCCACTGGTACAAGGAACTGAGAAGAATTTGGCGGATGAAATTACATACTCCCAGGTTGTCGTCACCACACAACCTGGGTTTAAACCCAGTTTTCGGCGACTTTTGGCTCCACAAGGCACGGATGGACATTCTCCCAACAAAAATGTCCCTCTTTCCCGCAGAAAAACATCTTCTAGTCCTGCGGCGTACTGCCAATCCCCTCCTACGAAATGATGTCCCTCCCAACTGCATAGGCTCATCCGAACAGACAAGGGGGACCTCAAACTAAGGGACTTTAGTGGTAGGTGGAGAAACAACAGGGAGTGGGGTTACCTCACCCCCTCTCCCGAAGCCGTCTATCAGTACGGATAGCTAAGGCCATAGCAGCCTCCAGAGAAGGAGGAGACTCATACTGAGCCAAACGTCTTTTAATTTATCAGAAAGCCCATGACAAACTGGCTCCTAAGAGCTGGGTCATTCCACTGAGTATCTGTGGCCCATCTACGAAACTCAGAAGCAAATTCCTCTGCCGGACGATCTCCCTGCTGTATCTTACGTAATTTTGTCTCAGCAAGAGAGACCCGATCTGGGTCATCATATACCAATCCCAGGGCAGTAAAAAATTGATTACAGACAGTAGAGCCGGGGATCCCGGAGGAAGGGAAAATGCCCAGGATTGAGGGTCCCCTTGCAGAAGTGAGATAACAATTCCCACTCTCTGCTCCTCACTCCCTGATGATCGAGGCCGAAGCCGAAAATACAATTTACATGCCTCCCGGAAGGTGAAAAATTTGTCTCGCCCACCAGTGAACCTGTCCGGGAGAGCAACCTTAGGTTCAACTCTGGTTTGCTCCAGGGAGACAAAACTTTGGACTTAATGTCCGTCAGCTCCATGGATAATCCCTGCAACTGCAGAGCCAGCTGGGCTACTGGATCCATGGTAACTGGAGATAATTTTTATGGCCAGTGAAAATGTCACGCTGTCTAATGATATGTATACAATGTCAGTAAACTATTTAATACAGGAACAACATCTATACAACAACTAGTATAGCAACATCAGCATGTAAGTAAAGAATAGATTTACCTGACACGATATCTGCTGAACTCAGGGTTAATCTTGTGGACTTGATGAGCTGAAACAGGAAAGAGGTGGACCGGGATTAACCTGACCCTAAACTGGGGTCCTAACTAATCCCTCACCTTGGAGGTACTGATAATGGTTCAGAGGTCCAAGTCTCCAACCTAACCCTGTCTCCTATCAGACCCTGAACCCTGTAATCAGTCCTAAGAAGGATCCTGACTACCACCAAAGGGATATGGGCTGATCTTAGCTAAATACACAGATTAGACATATAAGACAGACAGGATAACACTCGCTTGCATACACACTCAAACACCAAAGGAAAATAAATGGTCTGGGAAATAAACTCTAACCAAGTTGAGCTTAGAACAACTAAGGAGCTCACAACTAAAGTCTATACAGATTCATTCCTATCTGTGGTCTGCATGAAGGTTTCACTGGCAACTCCCAAGCAGACAACCAGGAATTTAAAGGAAAACCAATCAACAAATAATCAATTGCAGCCGGGAGAAACTGCACCCCAGTCCCAGAACCGAGCACAGACAGAATTAACTCCCTAGCTGCCAAACACAAAGAAAACAGCAGCTCAGCTGTGAGAAGTCAAAATTGCAACCGCGACGATCTTCGTGGCAATGCACACATGACAGATATTCTGCAAAAAGGTACAGGCAGTGGACTGCTGAGGACTGGGTAAAGTTATTTTCTCTGATGAATCCCCTTTTCGATTGTTTGGGACATCAGGAAAACGCCTCATTCGGAGAAGACAAGGTGAGCGCTACCACCAGTCTTGTCTCATGCCAACTGTTTAAGAATCCTGAAACCATTCATGTGTGGGGTTGCTTCTCAGCAAGGGAATCGGCTCTCTCACAGTCTTGCCTAAAAACACAGCCATGAATAAAAATGGTACCAGAATGTCCTCCAAGAGCAACTTCTCCCAACCCTCCAAGAGCAGTTTGGCGATCAACAATGCCTTTTCCGCATGATGGAGCACCTTGCCATAAAACAAAGGTGATAACTAAATGGCTCAGGGAACAAAACATAGAGATTTTGGGCCATGGCCTGGAAACTCCCCAGATCGTAATCCCATTGAGAACTTGTGGTCAATCACAAAGAGACGGTGGACAAACAAAAACCTAAAATTCTGACAAAATGAAAGCATTGATTGTGCAAGAATGGACTGCTATCAGTCAGGATTTGGTCCAGAAGTTGATTGAGAGCATGCCAGGGAGAATTGCAGAGGTCCTGAAGAAGAAGGGTCAACACTGCAAATATTGACTTGCTGCATTAACTCATTCTAACTGTCATATAAGCTTTTGTTACTCATATGTTTGCAATTATTATATTTCTGTCTGTGATAAAAACATCTCTCAAACACTCATAAAAACCAGAGGGCAGCAGATCATGTGAAAATATAATATTTGTGTCATTCTCAAAACTTTTGGCCATGACTGTATATCAGAATGTCATCCAGGTAAATGCCTACATAACGCCCAATTAAATCAGAAAAAACAACATTGATAAAGTTCTGAAAAACAGCAGGGGCGTTAGTGAGGCCAAAGGGCATAACCAAGTTTTTGAATAGACCCTCAGTTGTCAGGAATGCTGTCTTCCATTCGTCCCCTCCCGGATCCTTATAAGGTTATAAGCGCCTCGTAGATCGAGCTTAGAAAACCATTTGGCCCCCGTGAGTTGGTTGCGTAGATCGGGAATCAACGGGAGAGGGTATGTGTTCTTAACGGTTATTTTGTTCAGTTCCCTAAAGTTAAGGCACAGTCGCAACCCATCATCTTTTTTCTTTACAAAGAAAAGCCCCGCTGCCATGGGTGAGACCGAGGGACGAATATGCCCTTTGCGAAAGCTCTCTTTGATGTACTCCTTCATAGCTTGACGCTCAGGCCCGAACAAATTAAACAAACAAGCCTTGGTTAATTTGGCTCCAGGTAATAAATCAATGGCACAATCATACGGTCTATGTGGTGGGAGCGCCTCAGTCTCACTTTCATAAAATACGTCTTCAAAGTCTTTCAGGTACTCCGGAATACCCTCCAGACCGACAGACGACACAGATACAGATTTTATCGGATTGACAAAAGGAACTGAGTTACAACACAGACCATTATCATTACATCCCCATCAGGTGATCTCCCCTTTCGCCCAATCAATGAGAGGATTGTGGCGATGCAGCCAGGGCATCACCAATACCAGTCCTGCAGGCAGATTATTCAGAGTAAAACAACTTAATTTTTCCATGTGAGTGGAACCCACTTTCATAGAAAAAACTTCAGACATAAAGCAAATTCCAACCCGGGTAAGAGGGGATGAATCCACAGCCACAATTTTAACAGGATCTTTCAACCTGATTGTCCCTATCTTATTAAGAGTCACAAATTGCGCATCAATCAGATTAATGGAGGAACCACAGTCAACAAAAGCGGTGGTCATAACAGAACCGCCAGCAAGTTCCAATTCAACCTGAAGCACCATTTTAGCAAGCGAAAAAAAATGTACCTGGGAGTCTGGGCAACTCCACGATTGTTGCCCAGACTCAGTCGTTTTCCCAACGATTTTACAGAAGAAGGGCAGGAAGGACAGTCCTTTTTCATTGTCCAGAGGCCACACAGTAAAAGCATAAAGGGTTGTATTTATGGTGTCTCCTCTCTTGTTCCTTTCCTAAGACAGCCTCAATCTCCAAGGGCTATAATACGGGTGCAGTGTAACACAATTTGGAGTACAAGGGAATCTCTTGTTGCATCATTCCCCTAGCACGGAGTCTCCGGTCCATACGGACCGCCTGCATCATGGCATCCTCCAGGGTATTGGAAGGAGGATGTAATGCCAGAGCGTCCTGCAGACGGTCAGACAGGCCCCTGCGGAACAACTCCCTCAAGGCAGCGTCATTCCAGGATACTTCGGCGGTCCAACGTCTAAACTCTGAGCAGAACCATTCAGCAGAGTTCCTCCCCTGTGTCACACTCATCACCATATCCTCTGCCAGACGCACTTTATCAGGCTCGTCATAAATGTGCCCCATAGCTTCAAAGAACAGGTTCACAGACATACGTTCAGGAGCAGAGGAAGAGAGAGAAAGCCCATGCTTGCGGAGCCCCTCTTAATAAGGACATTACGATCCCCACCCTCTGCCTTTCATTTCCAGAGGTCTGGGGACGCAATTCAAAGAACAACTTGCATCCCTCCTTAAATACCCTAAACAATTTTTTTATCTCCGGAAAAATTGTCGGGTAACTTTACCGGTGGGTCGAGGTCCGCAAGAGATACTTCAGAACCCCCGACGGAACAGACCCCCGTAGGACGCCTGCCACATCTCTCTGCACCTGTTGGTGCGAATGAACCAGGTTTTGCTGCTCCATAGACAGCTACTGCATAAGCTGGGAGAGCTCATTAACCTGCTCAGTGAGAGGCCGTACCGGATCCATAATATGCTAACACCCCACCACCAGGGAAAGACTGTAAGGGTCAGCTATAATGTCAGGAGCACCGCACTGCACTTGCTCACTGAGCCAGTGCACATGTCCTGAGTCAAACAAACTGTGCTCAAAGATACCTGTGAAGCGAGGCAGCAGCGGTTAATGATGTGTACTTCAGACTAACAGGACCTGCAGCATGTGACTGCTGAGGACATGGCCTCAGCTCCAGAGATCTAGGAGCTGAAGGAAAACTCCTAGTAGGGTGACGACGGGATAAAGTTACGGAGGGACATAGACAGAGACTAAAACCAGGACAGGCCGAGATCAGAGCACAAGATAGCACGACAGTACCAAAGGATTAGACAGAACGGATAGTCAGTACGTAGCAATAGATCAGTAAACCAGAACGTGCAAGGGACGGTACAATAGGGACAAAACTGTAACGGAGTATCAATAGCCAAGCCAGGAGGTCAGAATAAGCCTCCTGGCAAAAGACAATTGTCATGTATAGTGTACAGTTCCTATAGCGTCTTGTGCTTGGGTGCGATGAAAACACTGAGACATAGGTTGATATGAAATGACTTGTATTACTTCATACAAGCATGCAGAAAAGGTCACACAGTTTGCAGGAACAGAGGCAGGAGAACACAGCAGGCCAGAGTAACTTCAAGCTCTACAATAACTCTCCAAGCAGGTTCAGGATCTCTTCTCTGTACCGTAATTCCTCTGCAAACATGGATTCACCAGACAGCAGGTTTCCAAAGTCCAAAAGTGTTCCAAAGTTCCTCAGTAGGAAATAGCTGGAGTCCAAAATCCTAGGTTTCCAGGAGTCAGGTCACAGGCTGACTGAGGCTTGATTCAGGAGCACTGATTGTTCAGCTGAGGCTGCTTAAGAAGCAAGAGGGAGAGAATCAGGGCGGGAACATGAAAACTGGAAACTCCATATTAACTGAGGGCAAGAGCTGCAGAAAGACAGAAAGCAAAATGGCCGACGGAAAACTGAGTTTCAAGGAACATGTCAAAAGAGACAAAGAACCTTACAACAATATAAGCAAAACGTGAGACAGAGAACAGTGTGAGCGGACAGACCAGGTCATACACGGGAAATCATACAAACAGAGCAGTAAACAAGCAAACCAGCGGGGTCAGACACACAGTCAAAACAACAGTATAGCTGACAGAGAAACTTCCTCTGGAGTGGGCATAAATACCCCTTTAACCATGTCCTATACCCTGACAGGAGGCTAGCAAAAGTTAACCCTGAGTGGACAGGACATTAACCATGTCCTAAACCATGACATATGCCCCAGCGTCTTCTGTGCTGTATATATGCCCCAGCTTCTCCCGTGTTGTATTTATGCCCCAACGTCTCATGAGTTGTATGTATGCCCCAACGTCTCCTGTGATGTATATATGCCCCAGCGTCTTATGTGTTGTATATATGCCCCAGCGTCTCATGTGATGTACACACGTGGTCAAAATTGTTGGTACCCCCTTGTTTAATTACATAAAAACCCACAATGGTCACAGAAATAACTTGAATCTGACAAAAGTAATAATAAATAAAAAATGTCTGAAAATGAACAAATGAAAGTCAGACTTTTCTTTTCAACCATGCTTCCAAAGAATTTAAAAAAAAAATAAAACTCATGAAATAGGCCTGGACAGAAATGAAGGTACCCTTAAGTTAATCACAACTTTTTGAGGCAATCACTGCAATAAAACCATTCCTGTAACTGTCAATGAGACTTCTGCACTTCTCGACAGGTATTTTGGCCCACTCCTCAAGTGTAAACTGCTCCAGTTGTCTTGTGTTTGAAGGTTGCTTTTTCCAGACGGCATGTTTCTGTTCTTTCCAAAGATGCTCAATAGGATTTAGGTCAAGACTCATAGAAGGCCACTTCAGAATAGTCCAATGTTTTCCTCTTAGCCATTCTTCTGTGTTTTTAGCTGTATGTTTGGGTCATTATCCTGTTGCAAGACACATGACCTGCGACTGAGACTGGGCAGCACATTTTTCTCTAGAATTCCTTGATAGTCTTGAGATCTCATTGTACCCTGCACAGATTCTAGACACCCAGTGCCAGATGAAGCAAAGCAGCCCCAGAACATAACAGAGCCTCCTCCATGTTTCACAGCAGGGACAGTGTTCTTTTCTTGATATGCTTCATTTTTCCATCTGCGAACATAGAGCTGATGTGCCTTGCCAAAAAGTTCCACTTTTGTCTCATCTGTCCATGTCTCATCTTCTCCAGAAGCTTTTTGGCTTGTCAACATGTATTTGGCAAATTCCAGTCTGGCTTTTTCATAACTTTTTTTCAACAATCGTGTCCTCTTTGGTCATCTCCCATGAAGTCCACTTTGGCTCATACAACGACGGATGGTGCGACCTGACACTGATGTTACTTCAGCTTGAAGTTCACCTTTAATCTGTTTAGAAGTTTTTATGGGCTCTTTTGTTACCATTCGTATTATCCGTCTCTTTGATTTGTCATCAATTTTCCTCCTGCAGCCA
This sequence comes from Oophaga sylvatica, assembly GCA_033576555.1. Classification (NCBI taxonomy): domain Eukaryota; kingdom Metazoa; phylum Chordata; class Amphibia; order Anura; family Dendrobatidae; genus Oophaga; species Oophaga sylvatica. The sequence goes on from JARQOD010007692.1 coordinate 13,215, forward strand.
TGTCCAGGGAGGTTGGCTACAGTGCCATGGAGCTTAAATTTCTGAATAATATGTGGAACTGTAGTCACATGAGCATCAAGCAGCTTGGAGATAGTCTTATAACTTTTACTTTTAACATGTTTGTCTATAATTTTCTTTGTAAACTCCTGAGACAACTCTTTCCTTCGCTTCCTCTGGTCCATGTTGAGCGTGATACACACCATGTCAGCAAACAGCACAGTGAGTATCTGTAGCCCTCTATACACTCACTGATTCCAAGATTGTAGACACCTGTGATGCTAATTAGTGGACACACCTTGATTTAACATGTCCCTTTTGTCACTTTGATGGGTACCATCACTTCTGTCCAGGCCTATTTCATGAGTTTTATTTTTTTTTTTAATTCTGTGGAAGCATGGTTGAAAAGTAATGTCTGACTTTCATTTGTTCATTTTCATAGAATTTTTATTTATTACTTTTGTCAGATTCAAGTTATTTTTGTGACCATTGTGTGTTTTTCTGTCATTAAATGAGGGGTACCAACAATTTTGACCACGTGTGTTTATATGCCCCATTGATTGACAAAATATATAGGAGGATACATTTCTTTTAAATATTTTTATTAATTTAGTATTAAGACCGGGAAGGGTAACAGAATGGAAAAGGGGTAAGTAGGGTATAACTTACATAGGTAAAGGGAACAATAAAATTAGAGAACCCTCAAACATTACTAAACATTGTTTGAAGAGGATATAAAAAAAATAAAATAACAAAACAATACAATAGCATTCGTCAGACCATCTTATGAGGAACTCCTCAGAAAGAGATACATCTTTTAAATATGCATCAATTAAAACAGCAATTAGCATAGGGACAAGTTTCAACATGTTTGTTTAGCGCAAAACTTGCTGTTCCAGATCTCCCATTTTTTTGAGTACTTATGAATACTATTATTAACAACCGCAAATCTCCATTCCAGGTCACTGTGTAGACAAATCCTATCTAAGATATCTGCAAATTTAGGTACCTCCGTTTTTTTCCACCATTGCGCCAAGGTAATCTTGACCACCAAGAAAATATGTATAATAACATATCTAATTGAGGGGTCAAATTGTTCCATGTCTAATGACAAAAGCACTCTCCCAGGAGTAATTTGAACATTTTTGGTGAGGAGGTCAATGTGCTGGAGACTTGAAACCAAAGGTCTTTAATTTTTGGACAGCCCCAAAAAATATGATAAAGGTTTCCCTGTTGGCCGCAGTCTCTCCAACACAAAGGGGAATGTTCCGAATTAATGTGCGACAACCTAATCGGGGTATAATACCATCTAGACATCACTTTCAAGTGGCATTCATGGAGGGCCATTGAAATATTAGATCTATAGGTATTTTTAATAGCACCGTCCCATTGCTCAGTCCTAAAGTCTTCTCCTAAATCAGACTCCCACCTTTTCATGTAAACGTTTTTTGTGCCACTAGGATCCCCAGCTATAAGCCTATACAAGTTGCTTAGACTCCAGATATGCTTGTTTTTAACATTGCACAAAAGTGATGAAAGAGTTTCATAATTCCAAGATTTTCCAGATATTAGTTCCATGATTCAATCCTTCAACATGATAAAGAGAATTATCTCGGAGGAAGGCAACCCATATTTGGTTTTAATCTCACTGAAAGTTAGGAATTTACCCCCGATATAAATGTCTCCCACCCTTTTAATTCCTGACTTTGTCCATGTTTCAGGGATAGGGAAATCAAGTATTATGGCCAAAAGGGAAAGGGGTAGGTTTGGAATGTACTCCAATTTTTTAACATTTTTATGTGGCTTAACAAGCGTCCTCCAGGCAGAGATTAATGACTGAAAAATGGGATGTGGTGAGTTTTTTCGTGATTTATGAAAAAGAAAACAAAAAAAAAGTTTTCGGACCGAGTTTAACCCACTAGTGTCCCTCTCTAGGTGAAGCCAAGCTGGATGTGGGTCGTTATCAGCAAACCAATACCAGCTCTGTTTAATCAACGAGGCCAAATAGTATGCATGAATATTTGGAAGTCCGGCACCTCCATGATTTTTATGTTTGTATAGCAAGTCAGCTGAGATTCTAGCTTTCTTGCCATTCCACACAAAAGAGAGTATCATTCCCTGAATTTTGCGAAGAGTCCTAAATGGGAGGATTACTGGTAAAGTCCTAAAAACATATAATATTTTAGGTAAAACAAAAGATTTAACCGATAGTGTCCTCCCGAAAATAGAGAGGCCCAATTGTGCAAAGAAAGATAGATCAGTTGCAATCGTTTTGATAACATTCTCTAAGTTAGCTCTAATTGTAGCTTGAATCGATCCTGCTATTTTGATACCCAAATAGATTATTTCCTTTTCTTCCGAAGCAAACTCAGTTTGTCCTCTCAACTCGTCAATTTCAGCTTTATTCATGTTAAAAGTAATAAATTTTGATTTATGCGTATTTATCTTAAAGTAAGAAGCTTTGGAAAATTCTTCCAAATCTCTTGAGAGAGCCCTAATAGAGTTTATAGGATCGGACAGTGTAAGAAACAAATCGTCAGCAAAAAGGCCTAGCTTATAATGACAAGAAGAGAGTTTAAAAACTCTGATCCCTTCGTTAAGTCTGATTTTTTCGGCCAGAGGCTCAATGGCGAGAACAAACAACAGAGGAGATAAGGGACACCCCTGTCTTGTTCCATTGGTAATACAAAATGGATTAGACAAAAAGTTGTTAGCGTAAATTCTGGCACTGGGACCCGAGTAAAGCGCGAAAACCGTTGATAGGAATTTTTCATCAAAGCCAAATCTGGAAAGAGTTGTTTTCAAAAATGACCAGTTTAGCCTGTCAAAGGCTTTCTCGGCGTCCAGTGCCAGAAATGCCGATTGATGTCCTGAAGTCTTAACTAGGTTCATCAGGTTAATTACCCTTCTGGTCCCGTCTGACGCTTGCCTGCCTGTAGTGAAACCAATCTGGTCGTCATTCAACAAATTTGGTAAAATATTTTTCAAACGCTCAGCCAGTATCTTAGAGTAAATTTTAATATAGCTATTGATAAGCGAAATTGGTCTGTAGCTCTGTATCCTCTCGGGGTCCCCCCCCGCCTTTGGAATCATAACAATTGTAGCTTCCAGCATCTCATTTGGGAATGAACCCCGAGAGGATGCCAGATCAAAAACAGAGGCCAAATGTGGGCTAATAGTTTTGCAAAAGACTTGTAGTATTCCCCTGAAAAGCCGTCCGGCCCAGGGGTCTTTTGATTTTGGAGTTTGTTAATTACAGCAGTTATCTCCTTCTCTGAAAAGGGGCCATTTATATAGTCCAAGTCACTGCTGCTAACCTTTGGAAGGTTAATACCTTCCAAGTAAGCATCTATCAGATTTGAGTTTTCTATAGGAGTTGAAGGATCATCCTTCAGGTTATAGAGCTTCCCAAAAAATTCAGCAAACGACTTCGACTATGTCCCTGGGATGAGTCTTGGCTTCACCCGAGGGGGAGACAATTTTAGAAATCCTTCTATTAACTCTCTCTCTTTTAAGTTTGGACATCATATATTTCACAGGCTTGTTCACCGAGGTGTATACCTTATACTTTGAGGCTTTAATGACCCCATCATATTCCTTGTATATTTCTGATCTTAAGCTCTGCCTGAGTTTCAGAATCTCTGCTTGGATGGACGAGGATGGAGCTGTTAGGTTAATCTGTTGCTCCTCTTTTTGCCTTATTTGGTTTTGTAAGTTGATAATCTTTTCCCTATTTCTCTTTTTGTATCTGGAATAGATTTGTATGAGTCCCCCCCTAAGTACAGCTTTATGGGCATTCCATAAAGTAAAAGAATCGACCTCATCAGATATATTTTCTTTGAAATAATTTGAAATTAAAGTCTCTATTTCTTGTTTAAACTCGGGGATTGTGTAAAGGATAGGATTATTTTTCCACAGGAACGAACTTTTGGAGGGGGGGCCTAGCAAAAATTCAGTAAGGACAGGGGTGTGGTCCGATATGGATTTCTTTAAAAATTTAATGCTTTTGAATTTAGTTAAGGTGAATATGTTGGTGAGTACAAGATCAATTCTGGAGGCCGTTTTATGGACGTCAGAGAAATGAGAGTATTCACGCGATGACGTGTTCAAACAGCGAAAGACATCATAGAATTCGTTCTGGACTAACCAGTTTTTTAGGGCTGGGACTTTATGGCGTACAGAGGAAGACGAATCTAGATAACTGTCTGAGACAATATTAAAGTCCCCCAATAAGACAAGGTCGCCAGTCTTAACCTTGTCAATTTTCTTTTGCAATTTGTTTAGGAATCGAATATGACTTTTATTTGGGGCATAGATATTCACTATTGTGCAAGGTCTATTCTGGAGCCGGCATACCAGTATGTGGAATCTACCTTGGGGATCAATTATTTCCTCAACAAACTGGAATGGGACGGTGCTACTTACCAACGTAATGACCCCCGCTTTCTTCTTTTCATTCAATGACTTAAAAACATGAGGAAAGTTCCTATGACGGAAGACTGGTTGACGATCAATAGCAAGTTTGACCTCTTGCAAGCATACAAGTTCGGCCTGGGTATGAACAATCTCTTTCCAGAGAGTAAACCTCTTGTTTGGGCTGTTAAGGCCTCTAACATTGTATGACAAAACTTTTATTTATAATGTAAGTATAAAAAGAAACAGCAAATAACAGGAAGAAAAAGCAAATAAACTGAAACAATTTATATAAACCTTAAAGAGTTCTCCTGGAGGACACCAAACCGAGTGGTGGCTCACCTTAGTTAGGGGAAAAAAATAATTGTGGCATAGATCCCACAAAGACATCTTGTATGTGAAGGGTTATAAAAACCATTAACAATCAAGTATTTAGCAAAGAAACTTGGATTTGTTAATACAATTTAATCCCTATCTTTGAAGTCGGGTTCATCCATAAGAAACTTTATGAACCTATGGCCCTCTTGAGGTGAACTGATAGGGTAATTTTTGTTATACCAAACTAAAAGCTTAGTGGGGAAGCCACATCTGTAAGATACTCTCAATTCCCTAAGTTTGAAAGTAATGTCCCTAAAGGACCTCCTGGCGTCCATTGTTTCCTTGGAGAAGTCTGAGAAGATTTTGATGTCTCTATATGGCTCTGGAGGGGAGCCTCTTTCTCTCAGACTTTTTAGTATTTTTTTCTTTGGTTTCAAAAAATGGACTCTCAAAATGGTATCTCTAGACTTCTCCTGCGAAATTCCTTTGGGGCGCGGAAGACGATGGATGCGATCTATCTTTACTTCTAAATCTGATAGATCGGGTGAGAGTTTTTTAAAATCTGAAAGGTCGTTTTGAGGGATAGATTCTGGAATACCCCTGATTTTTAGATTGTTCCTCCTGCTACGATCCTCCAGATCCGTAACTTTGTTTTTAAGGAACCTAACTTCTTCTTTAAGGAGGGAGTTCTCTTTAGAAAGGTAAACAGCATCCCTCTCCACCTGTGTTATCCTCTTTTCATATTTCTCAACTTTTTGGGTAAGGCTACTACACGTTTCTTGCAAGGCCCTGGCCTGAGATTCAAATCCTGTTCTCAAGGCATCACTAAATGATTGAAAGAGGTTTGCCAGGAATCCCTCTGTGGCCTGTTTACTAGACCCTTTGTATTCCTCAAGATTAATTGAGGGGGGTAAAACCTCAAATGATGGAGTGGACACCTCACTGTCTCTTTTTCTCCTCTGCCTATCTGGACTGGTATTTGGCGTGTAATCTTCTGAAAGACTATCGGAATCTTCTGTATGAGAACCTTCTGTGTTCCCTTTTTCACTAAGGTCTTTCCTTTTAAATGATTTAGAAGTATCCATCTCTTCAGTAGGTGAATCACTAAGAGGTAGAGATTTGGAGATACTCCCAGGATTACTTTTCTTGGGTGGTGTATTTGGTTGAGTTTTAGACACTGGAATTTTAATATTGGCCCCGCCTTTTGTCACTTTACTATAGGTCGAGATATGTGTCTGCTTCGGATAGGTGGGTTCTGGTTCATGTCTTTTTAAAGGTTATCTGGACTTTAGGGGGCTAAACAAATTAGGGAAGTCTTCATAGGATTTTGAGAATTTCCCTAGAGAGGACTTACCAGTCCTAGATGAACTGCTATTGGCCCTACCCCTAGCAGACCTCATCTTAAACTAGAAATCTCAGGGCCCACACCTGAATAATTCAAACACAAAACTTTAAATGTCAAAAATTTCCCCAGACCTAAACTTAGGTCAGGACAGAGTCTCGAGCGTTAGATCACTGTCATGTGTGCATCGCCACGAAGATCGTCGCGGTTGCACATTCTGACTTCTCACAGCTGAGTTGCTGTTTCTTTGTGTTTGGCAGTTAGGGAGTTAATTCTGTCTGTGCTCAGTTCTGGGACTGGGTGCAGTTTCTCCCGGCTGCAATTAATTATTTGTTGATTGGTTTCCTTTAAATCTCTGGTGGTCTGTTTTGGGAGTTGCCAGTGAAATTCTTCATGCAGACCACAGATAGGATTGTATCTGTATAGACTTAAGTTAAAGAGCTCCTTAGTTGTTTTAAGCTCACCTTGCTTAGAGTTTAATATCCCAGATCATTTATGTTCCTTCTGTGTTTGAGTATGTATGCAAGTCTGTGTTTTCTCCAGTCTGTCTTATATTGCTAATCTGTGTATTTAGCAGAGATCAGCCCATATCCCTTTGGTGGTAATCAGAATCCTTCTTAGGACTGATTACAGGGTTCAGGGACTGATAGGAGACAGGGTTAGGCTGGAGACTTGGACCTCTGAACCATTATCAGTACCTCCAAGGTGAGGGATTAGTTAGGACCCCAGTTTAGGGTCAGGTTAGACCCCCGGTCCTCTTCTTTCCTGTGACAGTGTATCAAGTCCTCAAGATTAATCCTGAGTTCAACGGATATCGTGTCAGGTAAATCTATTCTATATTTACATGCTGATGTTGCTAATCTATATGTTGTATAGAGTGTTGTTCTTTTAAGAATAGTTTACTGACATCGTACACATATCATAAGACCGCGTGACATTTTCACTGGCCATAAAATTATTCCCGGTTGCCATGGATCCAGTAGCCCAGCTGGCTCTGCAGTTGCAGGGATTGTCCATGGAGCTGACGGACATTAAGTCCAAAGTTTTGTCTCCCTCGGAGCAAACCAGATTTGAACCTAAAGTAGCTCTCCCGGACAGGTTCACTGGTGGGCGAGACAAATTTTTTACCTTCAGGGAAGCATGTAAATTGTATTTTCGGCTTCGGCCTCGATCATCAGGGAGTGAGGAGCAGAGAGTGGGAATTGTTATCTCGCTCCTACAAGGGGACCCTCAATCCTGGGCATTTTCCCTTCCTCCGGGATCCCGGCTCTACAGTCAGTAGATCGATTTTTTTACTGCCCTGGGTTTGGTATATGATGACCCAGATCGGGTCTCTCTTGCTGAGACAAAATTACAGCAGGGAGATCGTCCGGCGGAGGAATTTGCTTCTGAGTTCCGTAGATGGGCCACAGATACTCAGTGGAATGACCCAGCTCTTAGGAGCCAGTTTTGTCATGGGCTTTCTGACAAATTAAAGGACGTTTTGGCTCAGTATGATTCTCCTCCATCACTGGAGGCTGCTATGGCCCTGGCTATCCGTACTGATAGACGGCTCCGGGAGAGGTGCGAGGTAACTCCGCCCCCTGTTGTTACTCCACCTACTACTAAAGTCCCTTATGTTGAGGTTCCCCTTGTCTGTTCGGAGGAGCCTATGCATTTGGGAGGGACATCATTTCGTAGGAGGGGATTGGCGGTACGCCGCAGGACTAGAAGGTGTTTCTTCTGCGGGAAAGAGGGACATTTTGTTGGGGGATGTCCGTCCCGTGCCTTGTTGAGCAAGAAGTCGCCGGAAAACTGTTAATCCCAGGTTGTGTGGTGGACGACAACCTGGGAGTATGTATTTCGTCCGCTAGTTCTTCTCAGTTCCTTGTACCAGTGGAGGTGGTGGTTGGTACGAGAGTGGAGAGATTTTCTGTTCTTCTTGATAGTGGGTCCGGGGCTAATCTGGTTGACGCTCAGTTTGCTCAGGCTCAAGGTATGCATCTGAGTGTATTGGTCAAACCGATTCCTATATTCTCCATTGACGCCAGGCCTCTCGGCCAAGGTAGCTTTGTTCATGAGGTTCATAACATTGACCTTCGGGTAGGGGCAATACATAGGGAACTATTATCTTGTTATGTGTTGGAGGGTCTACCTACTCCTATTGTGTTGGGACTTCCTTGGTTGGTTAAACATAACCCTGTGATTAATTGGCAGTCCAGAGAGATAAGCCAATGGGGTGAGTTTTGCAAAAGTAACTGCATGAACACAGTCATCAGTGCAGTCGTGCCTAGTACTTTGCCTCCTTTTTTGGAGGACTTTGGGGATGTGTTCTCTGAGGAGGGGTGTCAGGAGTTGCCTCCTCATCGCGTGTATGACTGCTCTATTAAATTACTTCCTGATGCTAAGTTACCTAAAGCTAGGTTATATAACCTTTCTGGTCCTGAGAGGCAGGCTATGAAAGATTATATTTCGGAAAGTCTGGCCAAAGGGCATATTAGACCTTCATCTTCCCCAGTGGCCGCGGGGTTCTTCTTTGTGAAGAAAAAAGATGGAGGCCTACGCCCTTGCTTGGATTTCCGCGAACTTAATCGGATTACTGTTCGAGATCCGTATCCACTCCCTCTGATTCCTGATCTCTTCAATCAAATTGTTGGCGCCAAATGGTTCTCTAAATTGGATCTCAGGGGGGCGTATAATCTGATTAGGATAAAAGAGGGGGATGAGTGGAAAACGGCGTTTAACACGCCGGAGGGACATTATGAGAACCTTGTCATGCCTTTTGGTCTGACTACTGCACCAGCAGTATTCCAACATTTTGTTAATGACATTTTTCGTCATCTGGTGGGGCTGTTTGTGGTCGTATATTTGGATGACATTTTAATTTACTCGCCAGATCTTGTGTCTCACCAGGAGCATGTGAGACAGGTGTTGCAGATCTTGCGAGACAATAAACTATACGCCAAACTGGAAAAGTGTGTATTCGCCGTACAGGAACTTCAGTTTTTGGGTTTTTTGGTGTCAGCCTCCGGTTTCCGTATGGACCCTGAAAAGGTGAGAGCAGTGCTTGAATGGGATCAGCCAGAGGATCTTAAGGCTCTGCAGCGTTTTCTGGGGTTTGCTAACTACTACCGGAAATTTATTTGTAATTTCTCATCTGTTGTCAAACCTCTCACTGACATGACAAGAAAAGGGACGGATTTTTCTAAATGGTCGGACAAAGCTTGCCAAGCTTTTTCCTCTTTGAAAAATGTTTTGCTTCGGCACCCGTTCTCATCCAACCAGATGCATCACAGCCGTTCGTTGTGGAGGTGGACGCGTCTGACGTAGGGGTGGGTGCAATATTGTCCCAGGGTCCGTCCCCTGGTAAATGGCATCCGTGCGCTTTCTTTTCTAAGAAATTGTCGTCCGCCGAAAGGAATTATGATATCGGCAATAGGGAACTTTTGGCCATTAAGTTGGCTTTTGAAGAATGGCGTCACTTTTTGGAGGGGGCAGTCCACCCGGTCACCGTCATTACTGATCACAAGAACCTGCTGTATTTGGAATCTGCTAAGCGTCTGAATTCCAGACAAGCTCGATGGTCGTTGTTTTTTACCAGGTTTAATTTTGTCGTCACTTATAGCCCGGGGTCTAAGAATGTTAAGGCGGATGCCTTGTCTCGCAGTTTCCCAGGGGCCGGGAAAATGGATGACCCGATTCCTATCCTTCAGGAGGGGGTGGTAGTGTCGGCTGTATGTTCTGAGCTTGAGGAGGAGGTATTAGAGGTTCAGGGGGACGCCCCTGCAGGACCTCCAGGGAGACTGTTTGTCCCAAATCAGTTGAGACAAAAGGTTATTGAGGCACATCATAATTCTGCTTTAGCAGGACATCCAGGGAGTAAGGCTACTTTAGATCTCCTTTCTCGCCGGTTTTGGTGGCCTAACGTTAATAAAGATGTTTTAACTTTTGTCGCGTCCTGTGGGGTTTGTGCTCGCTCTAAGACCCCTCATACCCGTCCATCTGGGACCCTCTTACCCTTGAAACTTCCGGAGCGTCCATGGACTCATTTGTCTATGGACTTCATCACGGACCTTCCTCAGTCGTCAGGGAAGACTGTCATACTGGTGGTTGTTGACAGGTTCAGTAAGATGGCACATTTCATTGCTCTTCCTGCCCTCCCTAATGCTAAAACTCTGGCGCAGGTGTTCATTGGGGAGATTGTGAGACTTCATGGGTTGCCTTCTGATGTGGTGTCAGATAGGGGGTCTCAGTTTGTGTCCAAGTTTTGGAGGGCATTTTGTTTACGTCGGGGGATGCAATTGTCATTTTCCTCGGCTTTTCATCCGCAGACCAATGGTCAGACAGAGCGTCTGAATCAAAGCCTAGAGACTTATCTTTGGTGTTTTGTCTCAGAGAACCAGGAGGACTGGTCTTCTTTCTTGCCTCTGGCAGAGTTCGCTCTTAACAACAGGCGGAGCGAGTCCACTGGTAAATCCCCGTTTTTTGGGGCATATGGTTTTCATCCCCAGTTTTGTACTTTCAATGGGGGGGTCCCTTCTGGGGTTCCTGAGGAGGAGCGTTTCTCGTCGTCACTTGCTTCAGTGTGGAGAGGTGTATTGAATAATCTGAGTGCTATGGGGAACCGTTATAAACGTATGGCTGATAGGAGGAGAGTTTCTGGTCCAGATCTTAATGTGAACGATCTGGTATGGTTGTCTACCAGGAATATAAAACTTAAAGTGCCCTCCTGGAAGCTGGGCCCCAGATTCATCGGGCCGTACAGGATCAGTTCCATAATTAATCCTGTGGCATTTCGTCTGGACCTCCCTCCTACGTTTAAAATTCATAATGTGTTCCACAAGTCATTACTTAAGAGGTACGTGGCACCAGTCATACCGTCACCTCTACCTCCTCCTCCAGTGGTGGTCAATGGTAATTTGGAGTTTCAAGTGTCAAAGATCATTGACTCACGTCTGAATCGCCGGTCCCTTCAGTACTTGGTGCATTGGAAGGGGTATGGTCCAGAGGAGAGGACGTGGGTTCCTGCGTCTGACATTAACGCAGATCGTTTGGTGCGGACCTTCCACAGAACTCACCCGGGCAAACCTGGCCCTGAGGGTCCGGAGGCCCCTCGTAGAAGGGGGGGTACTGTCATGTGTGCATCGCCACGAAGATCGTCGCGGTTGCACATTCTGACTTCTCACAGCTGAGTTGCTGTTTATTTGTGTTTGGCAGTTAGGGAGTTAATTCTGTCTGTGCTCAGTTCTGGACTGGGTGCAGTTTCTCCCGCTGCAATTAATTATTTGTTGATTGGTTTCCTTTAAATCTCTGGTGGTCTGTTTTGGGAGTTGCCAGTGAAATTCTTCATGCAGACCACAGATAGGATTGTATCTGTATAGACTTAAGTTAAAGAGCTCCTTAGTTGTTTTAAGCTCACCTTGCTTAGAGTTTAATATCCCAGATCATTTATGTTCCTTCTGTGTTTGAGTATGTATGCAAGTCTGTGTTTTCTCCAGTCTGTCTTATATTGCTAATCTGTGTATTTAGCAGAGATCAGCCCATATCCCTTTGGTGGTAATCAGAATCCTTCTTAGGACTGATTACAGGGTTCAGGGACTGATAGGAGACAGGGTTAGGCTGGAGACTTGGACCTCTGAACCATTATCAGTACCTCCAAGGTGAGGGATTAGTTAGGACCCCAGTTTAGGGTCAGGTTAGACCCCCGGTCCTCTTCTTTCCTGTGACAGTGTATCAAGTCCTCAAGATTAATCCTGAGTTCAACGGATATCGTGTCAGGTAAATCTATTCTAATTTACATGCTGATGTTGCTAATCTATATGTTGTATAGAGTGTTGTTCTTTTAAGAATAGTTTACTGACATCGTACACATATCATAAGACCGCGTGACAATCACACTGTAACCCAATAGCACCTCTACCCAGGTCTCACGTCTCAAATAGTAAACGCTTGATTGAATCCGCCTATAGCAATTGCATATATTGATATAAATAACCAAAACCACCAAACCACATTCCCACCCCAAATCAAATTGACCAGACAATAATTATATGTAGAGCGAGAGAATAATAATAATGAAGATTAAAAAAAAAAAAAAAACACAAACAAACAAAAAACAAACAAACAATGACTTTGAGTGATGGTGTCTAGGATTCCTGGTAGTCAAATGTATTGTTATTAGGGTTGAGCATTCCGATACTGCAAATATCGGGTATCGGCCGATATTAGCTGTATCGGACTTCCGATTCCGAGTACCGATATTTTCGTCATATCGGATACCGGAATCGGAATGTCACTGTCAGTGTCCGTCGGTCGGGTCTGTCAGGAGTCAGCGGCACTTACCCGGCAGAAGATCTCCGGTGGTCTCGTCCTGGACTGCTTTGAGGCCGCCATCCTCTTCTCCCTGGCGGTCACATGCAGTTTCTCGCGATAACTGCAGTGACTGCTGGGTAATCGCGGCCGTAAAGCAGTCCGATGACGTCACCGCCGGGAAGCAGGTAATCAGCTGTGCTGCGTCGGGATGTTAGGCCCTGCCTGGCATTCCGATGTAGCAGAGCTGGATCATCGTGGGACACTCGTTACTATGGACTGCGTCGGACAGGTGGTATACTGTTGGTTTGTTTTTTTTCTTTTTTTACAGGAGATCGATGGCGTCGCAGGAATGAGAGAGTAATAAAATTAATGAAAACTGTGTTGTCTCTTTTATTTCATTAAAATACTTTTTTCTGGCTGTGTCTTTTTTTTAAACATTTAAAAACTTTGGGATTAATAATGGATCGGTGTCTTATTGACGCCTCTCCATTATTAACCGGGCTTATTGTCACCGTGCAATCAACGGTGACATTAACCCCTTATTACCCCGCTTGCCACCGCTACAGGGCAAGTGGGAAGAGCCGGGTAAAGTGCCACAATTGGCACATCTTTTGATGCGCCAAATGTGGGGCTGCTGTAGCCTGGTATTATCAGGCTGTTGAGGGCCAAAATCCATGGGCCTTGACAGTCTTTTAATACCAGGCCACAGCAGTCTGCATTTTACTTGGCTGGTTAACAAAAAATAGGGGGACCCCTACGCCGTTTTTTTTTTCGAGGGGATCCCCTATTTTTGTTAACCAGCCAAGCTAAACAGACTGCTGTGGCCTGGTATTATCAGGCTGGCAAGGTCCATGGATATTGGGTCCTTACCAGCCTGAAAAACCAGGCCTCAGCATCTGCTTCATCTGGCTGGTTAACAAAAATAGGGGGGACCCCACGCCAATTTTTTTTCGAGGGGATCCCCTATTTTTGTTAACCAGCCAAGATATGCAGACTGCTGTGGCCTGATATTATCAGGCTGGCAAGGTCCATGGATCTTGGCTCCTTAACAGCCTGAAAAACCAGGCCTCAGCAGTCTGCTTCATCTGGCTGGTTAACACGCCCAACTTTTTTCAAGGGGATCCCCTATTTTTGTTAACCAGCCAAGATATGCAGACTGCTGTGGCCTGGTATTATCAGGCTGGCAAGGTCCATGGATCTTGGCTCCTTAACAGCCTGAAAAACCAGGCCTCAGCAGTCTGCTTCATCTGGCTGGTTAACAAAAATAGGGGGGACCCCACGCCAATTTTTTTCGACGGGATCCCCTATTTTTGTTAACCAGCAAAGATAAGCAGACTGCTGTGGCCTGGTATTATCAGGCTGGCAAGCAGGGTCGGACTGAGCCACCGGGACACCGGAGAAACCTCCGGTGGGCCCCAGCTCCTACGTGGTGGCCCTGATTTGAAAGGATAGGTTGCACAGCACGCCGATACAGTTTACATTCTGCGGCAGAGCAGGGAGAATCGCTCTCCCTGCTCTGCCGCCCGGAAGCTATGGGGCCTGAACAGGCGGTGGGGGGGCCCGGTGCCAGCAGTGGGCCCCCCACCCGTCATCGGAGGGTCACCTGTATTGGCATCCAGCCGATACAGCTGACCGCATAGAGAGAGAAGGAGCGAGCGCTCCTTCTCTCCCATAATCCCCCTCTCAGCGTCTGACAGCGGGCGCGATGACATCACCTGCCGGCGCCCGCTGTCAGACGCTGAGAGGGAGAACAGTGAGCAGCACAGGAGCCGGGAGGTGAGTATTGTTTTTTTTTTATTTAATGCGGGTGCATTATACTACAGAGGCTGTATATGGGGGTGCATTATACTACAGAGGCTGTATATGGGGGCTGCATTATACTACAGAGGCTCCATATTGGGGTGCATCATACTACAGAGACTCCCTATGGGGATGCATTATACTACAGAGGCTGCCTATGGGGTGCATTATAATATAGCGGCTGCTATGGTGGTGCATTATATTATAGACTCTGCCTATGGGGGTTTATTATAATATAGAGGCTGCCTATGGGGGTGCATTATACTATATTGAGGACTATCTGGTGTATTATGCTGTATGGATGCTATCTAGGGGCCATCATACAGTGTTGGACCCATTAAATAGTTTGGGGACATTAAGGGGTCAGTATATATCCAGTGAGGGGCATTATTCTGTGTATAGGGGAAATGTACAGGGGGAGACTTGGGACATTATTAAATGTAAAGTGGACACTTATTGTTATAGGGGAACTCGGGTTACTGTGACTGTCAAAGGGGCACACAGGGCATTATTACAGTCTAGGGGACAAAATGTGGGCACTGTTTTCTAGGGCACTTGCACCCGGCATTACTATATTCTAGAGGGTGCTTTAAAATTTAGAGGTCACACAGAACCACACAGCAGGTGCAGTAATAGGGACACATACGGCAGCAGCAAGCTCAGTATTGGGGTATCAGGTGCAGTAATAGGGACACATACGGCAGCAGCGGCTCAGTATTGGGGTATCAGGTGCAGAAATAGGGACACATATGGCAGCAGTGGCTCAGTATTGGGGTATCAGCAGGATGAGAGTTTGTGCAGGTTGAGAATAGTCCAATGGTGACCGTGACAGTGCTAAAAATATGAGAAGTGAAATGTGTCTTTGTTGTAATCTCTGCAGTCGAGTCCTGGCTGGAGAAGTCGTCATGTCGGTCTGGGCCAGATGGAAAAGACATGAAAAGTGAACAATTCCATTAGAAAGAACATCAGCGGTAAGTCATTATCTGTACCTGTGCTGTAATCTATTATATGTTCTGTAGGACTGGTATTATTTCTTTCTCTGTTTGTTCTTTCTCTCTCGCTGCTCTTTCTTTCTTTTCCTCAGTACCAGCCACTGTGCCCTCATTACCAGTCAGTGTGATCAGCAGTGCTAAATGGGTACGCTTGGGGCGAGGATATGGGTTGTGATTAGCTGTGAAATGGGTGTGGTCGGGGCGTGGCCTAAAATTTGCAGCGGCGCGCAACACGCGCCGCAGCCTTTAACCCTCTTTCCTGTCTTCAAAACTTGGGGGTATGCTGTATGACCTCCCTACAACTTCTGGGCATGCGCCTGATGAGTGCGACGAATGGTCTCCTGAGGGATCTCCTCCCACACCTGGACTAAAGCATCCACCAACTCCTGGACAGTCTGTGGTGCAACGTGGCATGGCCTAAAATTTGCTGCAGCAGGCACAGCGTGCCACAGCCTTTGTCCCTCTTTCCCTTCTTCAAAGGTTGGGAAGTATGATGGTGGGCCCCAAGAATAATTTTTCTCTGGTGGCCCAAGGTACTCCAGTCCGACGCTGCTGGCAAGGTCCATGGATATTGGCTCCTTAACAGCCTTAAATACCATGCCTCAGCAGCAGCAGGGCGTACATAGAAATCATGGGGGCCCCATAGCAAAAGTCTGAATGGGCCCCCCCCCAAAAAAAAAAACCCAGAGCCATTGTAAATGTAAAGTGCCAGCACAGTGAAGGGACACATTAAACAAAAAAATGTATTATGCCACCATAGATTGTGCCCCCATAGATGCTCCATAGATCATGCCCCCATAGATTGTGCCCCCATAGATTGTGCCCCCATAGATGCTCCATAGTATAGGCCCTTATGCTGCCGCAGCTGCTGCAACCAAAAAAAAAAGACATACTCACCTCTCGTCGCTGGGGCCAGGTGCCGGTGTCCTGAGCAGGGGGTGACACCAGGTGCCGATGTCACCGCTCGCTCAGGCCCCGGCACCTGAGATATTTACCTGTCCTCTCTCCACTGCTGAGTGCCGCTGTCTTCGGGGTCCTCCAGCAGTGAATGATCAGCAGAGGGCGCGGCGCGCACTAACGACGTCATCGCGCCCTCTGACCTGAACATTGCAGCAAGAAGACGTGAGCAACGGTGGAACGGGACAGGTAAATATCCCTTATACTCACCCTTCCGCCGGCGCGGTCTCTGCAGCCCCTGCTCTTCTCCCGCGGTCTCCGCCGCCAGTGTTCAGCGGTCACGCGGGACAGCTCATTAAAGTCATGAATATGTGCATATTCATGACTGTAATGAGCGTACCACCTGACCGCTGAACACAGGCGTCGGAGACCGTGGGAAAGGAGCAGGGGCTGCAGAGACCGCGCCGGCGGAAGGGTGAGTATATAGAAGAGCTGCACTCCCCCTCCCCCGCCGACCCCCTGGTAGTACTGTGTCAGCACAGCTACCCGACCGTCGCGGGCCCCCTCACCTGTCCGGGCCCCATAGCAGCTGCATGGTCTGCTTCATTCACGGTACGCCACTGCTCAGCAGTCTGTTTCATCAGGCTGGTTAACAAAAATAGGGGGGACCCCACACCATTTTTTTTTCGAAGGGAACCCCTATTTTTGTTAATCAGTTCCCTCTGACGTCACTGATTGTGTCCCTGGCTGACCTGAAGTGAAAGTGGAAAGCAATCAATTAAGCTTTCCACTTCCTCTCCTGTCAGCCAGGAGAGAAACTCATTCATTTGGGGGTTTACTGTGAGGCTGTAGCATTAGCTGCGGTCCCTGCAGTAAACATTAACCCTTTCTGAAGGATTACACCGTGGGACCTGACTGTGCATGGGATAGGTAAGAATAATTTTGCTTTTTTATTTTATTTTTATTACAGGAAATGGTTTTTGCAGTAAAATAAAAGATGGTCAAAAACATGTGTTTTTATTTCATTAAAATGATTTTTAATTAAAGTGTGTGTGTTTTATTTTTATTTCATGCAATAGGATTAATAATTGATAGTTGTCTAATTGACAGCTCTCAATTATTAACCTGGCTTAAGGTCACCTTTCAATAGCAAGGTGACATTAACCCTTATTAACCCATTCGCCACCGCTACAGGGCAATGGGAATAGACGGGCAAAGTGCCAGAAAGGCGAATCTAATTATAGATTTGTAAGGTTCTATGTATATATTCCTGAAACTCAGTTTGTTCGTCAGCCATTTTACTTTCTGTCTTGCTGCAGCTATCTTGCCCTCAGTCAAAATGGAGTTTCCAGCTTGCATGTTCCCGCCCTGATTCTCTCCTTTGCTTCTTAAGCAGCCACAGCTGAGCAATCAGTGCTTCAGAAT
Source organism: Oophaga sylvatica (assembly GCA_033576555.1). Classification (NCBI taxonomy): domain Eukaryota; kingdom Metazoa; phylum Chordata; class Amphibia; order Anura; family Dendrobatidae; genus Oophaga; species Oophaga sylvatica. The sequence continues at coordinate 30,690 of JARQOD010007692.1, forward strand.
CTAGCCTGCAGTGAACCTGTGACTTGACTCCTGTAAGCTTGGACCTTGTACTCCAGCTATTCCTACTGAGGAACTCTGAAGCACTTGTGGACTCTGAACCCTGCTCTTTGAAAGACCCACGTTTGCATGGACTTACGGTAACAGAGAAGAAGATCCTGAATTCTGTATTGGAGAGTGATTGCTGAGCTTGGATTACTCTGGCCTGCTAGTGTCTCCTGTTTCTGTGTCTGCAAACTGTGTGACTATTTCTGCCAACTTGTATGAAGTAATACAGGACTTTTCTATATCAAACCTGTGACTCCTGTGTTTTCATCGCACCCAAGCACAAGACGCTATATGAAACTGTACTACATACATTACAAATTCTGAAGCCAAAACGTTAGTGTCTGCTGGGTCTGGAAGGCTGTGTCTGCTGTACTGTGGATATCAGACGTCCGGTTGTACTTTCTGTGATGACAGTGGTTGTGACTTCTCACAACCATTCCAGGTGAGCAATTCCCTTAAGTTTTTTCTTTTTGCAGTGTTACCACAGGTAAACACTATTGTTTTTTTTTTTTTTCCTTTCTTTTTCTCTTTTTTGTCTGCTGTAACTCCGGATATCAGATGTCTGGTTGAAACTTTCTGTGATGATAGTGGTTGTGACTTCTCACAACCATTCCAGGTGAGCAGTTCCCTTAATTTTTTTTTTTCTCTCTGCAGTGTTGCCACAGGTGAACACTATTGTTTTTTTTCTCTCCTCTTCTTCCAGTAATCCTGTCTTAAAAGATCTGGAAAATGGAGGCCCGCATAAAGGAACTTTGCGGAGTGACTGATAATATCCTTGCAGATTTGCAGAATATAAAGACCCGTTTTACAAATCTACAGGACCTCAATAATCACAATTTGCAAGTGGTTGGACAGACTACCCAGGATTTGCGAGCCAGGATTGAGGTTCTAGAGGGGCGAGTCCAGGCTCCTGCCGTAGCCCCGAGTGCTGGGATTCCCAAGTTGCCCCCTTTTCGTTTTGGCGGTGAACGTGAGAAATTCAGGGGATTTATTAATCAATGCAATCTTTTTTTTCTGCACATGCTTCACAATTTCCCACTGAACGATCTAAGGTGCTTACTATAATTATGTTGCTTACCAACAAGGCTTTAATGTGGGCAAACCCTCTGATTGAGACTGAGGATGATTGTTTGAATCACCTTGATGATTTTATTTCAGCCATGGGGCAGGTGTTTGATGACCCCAATCGAGGTGCAACAGCTGAAGCAGCCATGTTAGCTTTGCGCCAAGGTAAGCACTCGGTAGCTGAATATGCCTTGGATTTCAGGAGATGGGCCCTTGATACCACCTGGGACAGTTCCGCCAAAAAATCTATTTTCGAAAGGGTTATCTCCACTGATTAAGGATGAACTTGCTCGTGCCGACCCTCCCACTGCGTTAGGTGACTTTATTAACTACTGCAATCCGTATTGATACTCGTCTGACTGACGCAGGCAAGAGAGATGGTTCGAAAGCAATCGTACTAACCTTTTCCTACCTTCCTCTCCAGCTAAGGAACCTTTGAGTAGGATTACACGGGAACCTGAACCTGAACCCATGCAGGTAGACTCTTTACAACGACGGGTTAGTGATGCACGCAAGGAACATCGTTTTAAGGAGAATCTATGTTTTCTATTGTGGTAAGTCAGGCACTTCATTATAAACTGCCCCAGCCGTTCTCGTAAGACTACTGCAGCACTCATTCATTGTGAGTGTTGCGAGAGGGGATCTGTCAGGTCCGAGCCTCAGGCTCCAGAGAGATCTGCAGCAACAGATCTTGATTTCTCTGACTTAAACTCCGTTACCTCTGAGGACGTTGACTGTGTAAACGCTGCCATTTTTCAAGTTTCCTCAGCGGTGTCCCAGCTGAGTTGTAAGAAAAACAATTCTCATTGCTTTCTTTCCATCAAACTCTGGTTGACTCAGCTTGGGTGTCTAGCTCTGCTATGACGACTCAGGGGCAAGTGGAAATTTTATGGATGTCTCCTTTGCTCTGAAACAGGGAATACGTTCAGTGAAGAAGGCTACTCCAGTACAGATGGAAACTGTGGATGGCTCCCTGCTGACCTCTGGACCAGTGGATCAGGAAACAGAGCCTTTGAGGGTTCTTATGGGTAAAGATCATCAAGAGAAACTGTCCTTTATACTTATCTCTTCCCCCACTTTCCCATTATTCTAGGGCTACCATGGCTGCAGGCTCAGAATCCTACCATTAACTGGGAGACCAAGGAATTACACTTTCCAGAGAAACAGATGAGTCCAAAAGTTTCAGCTTGCTCTGTTCCTAAAGGAATCATGTCAGTCCCTGAACTACCAGCTGTATACCAGGACTATGTGGATTTATGTGACAAGAAGAACGCTGACCAGCTTCCCCCTCACCGTCCATATGATTGTCCAATTGAATTATTGCCTGGAGCAGAGATACCTTTTGGTAAGATCTACCCCTGGCGGGGCCCGAGCTAAAGGCTTTAAAGGATTACATAGATGAAAATCTAGCCAAGGGCTTCATACGCCCTCTTCATCTCCTGCAGGTGCACCCATCTTCTTTGTAAAGAAGAAAGATGGATCTCTGAGACCATGCGTAGATTATAGGGAACTCAATAAGGTTACTATTAGAAACCGTTATCCATTGCCTTTAATCCCTGAGTTATTGGAGAGAGTGCGACAGCCAAAATTTTTTCTAAACTAGATCTTCGTGGGCCTATAACTTAGTCCGTATTAGACCTGGGGATGAATGGAAGACTGCATTCAGGTCACGCTATGGACACTTTGAATATCTAGTTATGCCTTTTGGTCTGAGTACCGCCCCAGCCACTTTCCAACACTTGGTGAATGACATCTTCAGGGATCTCCTAGATACATTCGTGGTAATTTATTTGGATGATATTCTAATTTTTCTAACTCCACAGAGGAACATCATGGACATGTGAGAATGGTCTTGGAACGTCTAAGACAAAATCATCTTTACATCAAACTTGAAACGTGTGAATTCCATAGGACCGAAATTCAATTTCTGGGTATGTACTGTCTACACAAGGAATTAGTATGGATGGAAGCAAAACCCAAGCCATCAAGGATTGGCCAAGTCCTAGAAATGTGAAGGAGGTACAGCGCTTCATCGGGTTTGCCAATTTCTATAGACGTTTTCATTAGAAATTTCTCTGAGGTAGTGTCACCTATCACTCAACTTACCCGGAAAGAGTCTAGGTTTTCCTGGACTCCCCAAGCCCAGGAAGCATTTTCCCGTCTAAAAGATAAATTTACCACTGCACCTATCCTAGTACATTCCAACCCCGAGCTTGCTTCATAATAGAGGTGGGATGCTTCAGACTGTGCGTTGGAGGTATACTCTCTCAGAGAACAGGTGAGAAGAATGTCTTGCATCCCTGTGCCTTCTTTCCCAGCAGTTGTCTTCGGCTGAGAGGAACTACAATGTGGGCAATAGTAGAGTTGTTGGCCATTATGCCGCCTTCAAAGAATGGAGACACCTTCTTCAGGGAGCTGCAACAGCAAATATCACCTGAAGACCATCGTAACCTTGAGTTATCAGTCGGCTAAGTGCCTGACTCCTCGCCAGGCTCGCTGGAATCTTTTCTTAAACCAATTAATTTTATCATCTCTTATAGACCAGGATCGCGCAATGGAAAGGCTGATCACTCTCTAGATTTACTCGCAAGACACGTCCAATTACTCCTCCTAAACATTTTCTGACTCTAGATTCCTAAGTATTCAAAAACAAGACCACTAAGGACACAAGGAAGAAACCATGCGGATTCCTTTTTTGGCACAACCCCCAAGGGACGTAGTCTTGTCTTTAAGAATGGTGTGGGTTTCAGGGACAACGCCTGTATATCCTGAAAACACAGATTAAGATATTGGCAACTCATTCCCCGATCCAAGATAGCTGGGCATAGAGGAATTCAAAGCACAGGAATTTCTTTTCGTTTTTTTGGTGGCCCACTTGCAGGAAGGTTTTTGAATTATGTCACTTCATGGGGTGTGCAAGACAAACACCCGCTCCTCACCAACTGTCTGTTACAGCCTCTTCCCACCCCCCCCCGCCCGTGGGGACCATTTCTATGGACTTCATTGGGAGTTACCAACCTCTCAGGGAAGAAACCATTCTGTGGTGGTTGACCGTCTAACAAAGGCAGCTCATTTTATCCCTTGTGTGGGGGCTTACCCCTGCAAAAAACTCGATTTAGATTAAAGATGTGTTTCGCTTGCATGGAGTACCGGATGAGGTTATTTGGGATCGGGGGTGCAATTCACTTCTAGGTTTTGGCAAAATTTCTGTGCAGCATGGGACTTAAAGTAAACCTTTTCTTGCTTTTCACCCGACTAAGACGACCAACGAAACCAATCAAACCCGGAGCAGTACCCGCTGCTTATCGACCACAGGATGTTGGGGGAATACTTCCATTAGCTGATTCTCGTATAAAACTTCGGTGCCTCCACTAAACATTCTCCTTTTTACTCTAATCTAGGTTATCAACCTAACATTCTACCACGATTTCCCATAGAAACGTTTTACCAGAGTGGCTGAAAGAATCCTCTTTACAGAAAATATGGAATTTAAAGAAAATCTGGACGGCCAAGAAAGGTACAAAAAGCAGCAGATAAATTTCGTAAACCTGCACCAGCTTTAAGGTAGGAGATTGGTTGCTGTCAACCAGAAATTCTTAAGTTAAGGATTCCATCGCTAAGTTGGGAACATAATTACTTGACCCTAATAAAATCAGTAAAATTATAAGTCCTTCTTGTCGTCTTCAACTGCCCAGAACTATGAGAATTCCCCCTGCTTTATGACCCTACTAAAGGTGCGCCCCAATACGTTTCCGGACGTTCCTCCCCCTTGCCCGACCCAGTGTAGTCGATGGTCAGGAAGAATTTGTGGTGGAAAGGTTTTTTGATTCCCCGGTTGTTAGAAATCAGTTTCAATTTTATTAAATGGCAGGGCTAAACCCTGGAGGACAACTCATGGGAACCGGTCAATAATTTAATGCTCCTCGCTTGCCCGTCAGTTTCATCAAGGTACCCACACAAGCCTGGTCTGAGGCATCCGGAGGTTGTCCTTAAGGGGGAGAATGTAAGTTTTTTATGTTTTATCCCTGAAACTCAGTTTGTTCGTCAGCCATTTTTACTTTCGCTTGCGCAAATCTTGCCCTCAGTCAAAATGGAGTTTCCAGCTTGCAGTTTTCCCCCCCGATTCTCTCCTTTGCTTCTTAAGCAGCCACAGCTGAGCAATCAGTGCTTCGAATCTAGCCTCAGGACCTGTGACTTGACTCCTGTAAAACCTTGGACCTTGACTCCACTATTTCCCCAGAGAATCTGAACACTTGTAACTCTGAACCCTGCTCTTTGAAAACCCACGTTTGCAGGCTTACGGTAACGAAAGAAGATCCTGAATCTGATTGGGAGTGATTGCTGAGCTTGGATTACTCTGGCCTGCTGTGTCTCCTGTTTCTGTTCTGCAAACTGTGTGACTATTTTGCCAACTTGATGAAGAATACAGATTTTTATAAACAACCTGTGACCCCTGTGTTTTCATCCAACCCAAGCACAAGACGCTAAAGAATTACTACAAAATTACAAGATCTAAGCCAAAAGTTAGTGCTGCTGGGTCGGAAGGCGTGACTGCGTATGTGGATATCAGACGCCGTTTTACTTTCTGTATGACAGTGTTGTGACTTCCACAACCATTCCAGGGACAATTCCCTTAAGTTTTTTTCTTTTTGCAGTGTTCCCGGGAAAACACTATTGTTTTTTTTTTTTTCCTTCTTTTCTCTTTTTTGTTCGGAACTCCGGATATCAGATGTCTGGTTGAAACTTTTGGAGATAGTGGTTGTGACTTCCACAACCTTCCAGGTGAGCAGTTCCCTAATTTTTTTTTCTCTCTGCAGTGTTGCCACAGGTGAACACTATTGTTTTTTTCTCCCTCTTCTTCCAGTAAACCTGTCTTAAAAGATCTGGAAAAGGAGGCCCCATAAAGGAACTTTGCGGATGACTGATAAATCCTGCAGATTTGCAGAATATAAAACCCGTTTACAAATCTACAGGCCCAATAATCCAATTTGCAAGTGGTTGGACAGACACCCAGGATTTCGACCAGGTTGGGTTCTAGAGGGGCAGCCAGGCCCGCCGTGCCCGAGTGCTGGGATTCCCAAGTTGCCCCCTTTTCGTTTTGGCGGGGAACGTGAGAAATTCGGGGATTTATTAATCATGCAATCTTTTTTTTTTGCACATGCTTCCAAATTTCCCACTGAACGATCTAAGGTGCTTACTATAATTATGTTGCTTACCAAAAGGCTTTAATGTGGGCAAACCCTCTGATTGAGATGAGGATGATTGTTTGAATCACCTTGTGATTTTATTTCAGCCATGGGGCAGGTGTTTGATGACCCCAATCGAGTGCAACAGTGAAGCACCATGTTAGCTTTGCGCCAAGGTAAGCACTCGGTAGCTGAAATGCCCTTGGATTTCAGGAGATGGGCCCTTGATACCACCTGGGACAGTTCCGCCAAAAAATCATTTTTCGAAAGGGGTTTCCCACTGATTAAATGAACTTGCCGTGCCGCCCCCCCCACTCGTTTAGGGACTTTATTAACTACTGTCCGTTTGATACCGTTGAGAACGCAGGCAAAGAAAGGTTCGAAAGAAAATCGTACTAACCTTTTCCTCCCCTCCTCTCCAGAAGGAACCTTTGAGTAGATTACACGGGAACCAACCTGAACCCATGCAGGAACTCTTTACAAGACGGTTATGGCACGCAAGGAACATCGTTTTTTAAGGAGAATCTATTTTTTCATTGTGGTCTCAGGGCACTTCTTATAAACTGCCCCACCTTCCGAAGATACGGCGCATCATTCATTGTGGTGTTGCGAGAGGGGATCTGTCGGTCCGAGCCTCGGCTCCAAGAATCTGCAGCAACGATTTGATTTCTTGACTTAAACTGTTACCCTTGGGAAGTTGACTGTGTAACGCTGCCATTTTTCAAGTTTCCTCAGCGGTGTCCCACTGAGTTGTAAGAAAAACAATTTCATTCTTTCTTTCCATCAAACTTGGGTTGCTCGTTGGGTGTCAGCTCTGCTTGATCGCCTCAGGGGCAAGTGAAAATTTTATGGATGTTCCTTTGCCTGAAAAGGGAATACTTATAAGAGGCATCCGACAGAGGAAACTGGGTGGCCCCCTGCTGCCTCTGGACCGTGGATCAGGAAACAAGCCTTTGAGGGTTCTTTTTGGGTAAAATCACAAGAAAACTGTCCTTTAAACTTTCTCTTCTCCCCCTTTCCCTTATTCTAGGGCTACCGGCTCAGGCCAAATCCTACCATTAACTGGAGACCAAGGAATTCACTTTCCAAGAAACAATTTACCAAAAGTTTCACTTGCTCTGTTCCCTAAAGGAATATGCAGTCCCTGAACTACCACTTAAACCAGGACATGTGGTTTTGTGACAAGAAGAACGCGACCATTCCCCCTCAGTCCATTGAATTGTCCAATTGTTATTTCTGGACGAGTCCTTTTTGGAAGACTACCCCGGGGGGCCCGAGTAAAGGCTTTTAAAGGAAAATAGATAAAATCTAGCCAAGGGCTTATACGCCCCTCTTCACTCCTGCAGGTGCCCCATTTCTTTGTAAAGAAAAAAAAGGATCCTGAGAA
>JARQOD010007693.1:0-38366 GCA_033576555.1 Oophaga sylvatica
GGGCCTGTCCTTGGCTGTGTCTTAATTATATTTAAAAGGAAAAAACCTTAAAAAATAATAGTAAATAGCTCAAAATCAGATATAAACCAAAAAGAACGAAAAAAAGAGCTTAATCACTGAATAAAAAATTATTTTATTGAAACAAAAAATATAATACAATAATGAATAAAATAGTTTTAAAGCTAATAAACAAATGCTAAATTAATCCAAAGACAATCTTAAGGAGACCTCAATGTATAAAAAACTCACATATAACCAAAGAAATAATAAATATTCATATATTAAAAATTAGTCTAAAGAATTTCATCAGGCAGAAGGTGCATATCTATCAGGAATCATACTTATAGTTAAAAATCAAAAAAAAAAATACAAAAAGTGCACAAATAGTGCATATAGTGCTGTAAACTTCCCAAAAAAATTATATTCTAAAAACATTTTTGATGCATACTAATGAAGAAAAGAAACATAAATAATATACTACCTTTCAACAAAGTAACAAAATATAATTTAATTTAAATGTGCATGAAAAGTGCATATAGTGCTGTAAACATCAAAAAAATCTGACTAGTACCAGGAAGAACACTAATATATACCCATATAAGAAAAAAGGTGCATATCTATCAGGAATCATACTTATAGTTAAAAATCAAAAAAAAATAAAAAATACAAAAAGTGCACAAATAGTGCTGTGTTATATTACGGTAGCTGAGGAGTGCAGGCAAAAAAGGAAATACACCAGAGCAGTTGGAATCTATGAGATTGCAGTACCCTGACTAACCACCGCAACTAGAGGCAGCCGTGGAGCGTTCCTACGTTGGTCCTAGACGCCTCGTCACAGCCTGAGAAACTAACTACACCTAAAGATAGAAATAGGAAAGCTATCTGCCTCGGAGCAGAACCCCAAAGATAATAGAAAGCCCCAAACATGTAATGGCGGTTAGACAAGAGGAAATACTGACACAGAAAGAAAATAGTATGAGCAAACGCTGGGCCCAAACTAACTAAATAGAAAAGGACAGGAAGGGTACTTACTGCAATCTCAGAAAACCCTGAAAAACACCAACTCTACTAATTTCAAAATCACCTGAGATCACACGACCTCTACCACCTAAATTAGTTCTCTGGTGTAACAAAAACAGCAGCCACTGAAAAAACTGGAAAAAACAAAAGTACAAAACACAGTGGCTGGACTAAACTGAGAGGGCAAAAGCCCCCGGAAGGGACCCTGAAGGCCCCCACAGAAGTGCAGGACAAAATGCAAAAATATAGCAAAAACACAAAATAAGAAATTGTCTTATCTGATAGCAGGAGATGCAGACACGACACAGCAGGCTACAAGGGAAACTGGAAAGAAGGATTCAGACCAGAACAATTGATCACCGGCAACCCCGATGGGAAAATGATTCCCTTAAATAAGACCAATCAGTAACACCTGATTCCCAGTCTTCACAATCCTCACTAATACCGCTTGTAACCACCAGAGGGAGGCCCCGCTCAGAACTCATCTCAAACCCATTCACAACAGTACCCCCCCCTTGAGGAGGGGTCACCGAACCCTCATTTGAGCAACCAGGTCGGTCAGGATGAGTTCTATGATACGCACGGATAAGTCTCCTAGCATGGATGTCCGAAGCAAACACCCAAGAATTATCTTCCTGACCATAACCTCTCCATTTAACCAAATACTGGAGTCTTCGTCTAGAAAAACGAGAATCCAATATTTTCTCAACCACATACTCCAGATTGCCCTCAACCAAAACAGGGTCAGGAGGCACAGCAGCAGGAACCACTGGCTCAACAAACCTCTTCAACAAGGACTTGTGGAACACGTTATGGATCTTAAATGTCCCTGGAAGAAGCAAACGAAAAGAAACAGGATTAATAATCTCCATGATCTTATAAGGTCCAATGAACCTAGGCTTAAATTTAGGAGATGCTACTCTCATAGGAATATTCTTTGAGGACAACCAGACCAAGTCCCCCACTTTAAACCGAGGACCATCAGTCCTATGCCGGTTAGCAAACCGCTGGGCCTTCTCCTGAGAGAAGGACAACCTCTCCACTACCTGGTCCCAAATCTGCTGCATACGCTCAACAACAGAGTCAACACCTGGACAGACAGAGGCCTCCGTCTGTCCTGAAGAAAATCGAGGGTGAAACCCAGAATTACAGAAAAACGGAGACATCAAAGTGGCAGAGCTAGCCCTATTATTAAGAGCAAACTCAGCCAAAGGCAAAAAAGAACCCAATCATCCTGATCAGCAGACACAAAGCATCTTAGATAAGTCTCCAATGTCTGGTTTGTTCTCTCAGTTTGACCATTGGTCTGAGGATGAAATGCCGAGGAGAAAGACAATTGAACACCCAGTTTAGAACAAAAAGTCCTCCAAAATCTGGAAACAAACTGGACTCCTCTGTCAGACACAATGTTCTCAGGAATGCCGTGTAAACGAACCACGTGCTGAAGGAACAACGGCACCAATTCAGAGGAGGAAGGCAACTTAGGTAATGGCACAAGATGTATCATTTTGGAAAACCTATCACAAATTACCCAGATGGTGGTCATTCTCTGAGAAACAGGAAGATCGGAAATGAAATCCATAGAGATATGGGTCCATGGTCTCTTGGGCACAGGCAATGGCATCAACAAACCACTAGAGCGAGAGCAAGGCTTGGAGCGAGAGCAAGTCCCTCAGGACTGCACAAATTCCCTGACATCGCGAGACAAGGTAGGCCACCAAAAGGACCGACTAACCAAGTCTCTGGTACCAAAAATTCCGGGATGCCCAGCCAATGCGGAACAATGAATCTCAGACATCACACTCTTTTTCCATTGGTCCGGGACAAACAATTTTCCAACAGGGCAGCGCTCGGGCCTATCCTCCTGACACCCCTCCAGAGCAAGTCTCAAATTGGGCGAGATGGCGGAAAGAACTACACCCTCCTTCAAAATAACAGAGGGATCAGATAGCTCAGGAGAGTCCGCAAGGAAACTCCTCGAGAGGGCATCCGCCTTAACATTCTTAGTGCCAGGAAGAAAGGAAACCACAAAATTAAAACGTGTGAAAAACAAGGCCCACCTGGCCTGTCTAGGATTGAGTCGCTTGGCAGATTCCAGATAGACCAGATTCTTATGGTCCGTAAGGACCACCACCTGATGTTTGGCTCCCTCCAGCCAATGTCTCCACTCTTCAAAAGCCCACTTCATGGCCAATAACTCCCGATTACCCACGTCATAATTACGTTCAGTAGGAGAAAATTTTCGAGAGAAAAAGGCACAAGGGTTACTTTTAGAGGTCTCTGGATCTTTTTGGGACAAAACGGCACCTGCCCCAATTTCAGAGGCATCAACCTCCACCTGAAATGGCAGAGAAACATCAGGCTGCCGTAGAACAGGAGCAGAAGTGAATCTCTGCTTAAGTTCCTGAAACGCAGAGACTGCCTCAGGAGGCCAATTCACCACATCAGAACCCTTTCTGGTCAAATCAGTTAATGGTTTAACAATAACAGAGAAATTACCAATAAATTTACGATAAAAATTGGCAAAACCCAAAAATCTCTGAAGAGCCTTTAATGAAGTAGGTTGGACCCAATCACAGATGGCCTGAACCTTGACCGGGTCCATTTCAATAACAGATGGGGACAAAATGAATCCCAGAAATGAGATCTTCTGTACGCCAAAAAGACACTTTGATCCCTTCACATACAGAGCATTCTCTCTCAAAATCTGGAATACAGTTCGAACATGTTTCACATGAGAGTCCCAGTCATTAGAAAAAATCAAGATATCATCCAAATAAACAATCAGAAACTTGTCCACAAAATCCCTGAAAATGTCATTCATGAAGGACTGGAAGACGGAAGGAGCATTAGTGAGCCCAAAGGGCATCACAAGGTACTCAAAATGCCCTTCAGGGGTGTTAAATGCCGTCTTCCATTCATCCCCGTGCTTAATGCGAATAAGGTTATACGCCCCCCTGAGGTCAAGCTTAGTAAACCAAGTAGCGTTTTTCACCCTGGAAAACAGGTCAGAAATCAAGGGTAACGGGTATTGATATTTCACAGTAATATTGTTCAAGAGACGATAATCAATACACGGCCTTAATGAACCATCTTTTTTGGCCACAAAGAAAAAACCGGCACCTAAGGGTGAAGAGGATGGTCTGATATGACCCTTCTCCAATGATTCCTTGATATAAGACCGCATAGCGTCATGTTCAGGTACAGACAAGTTAAAAAGGCGACCCTTAGGGAATTTACTACCCGGCACTAATTCAATAGCGCAGTCATAGCTCCTATGGGGAGGTAAGGATGCAGATTTACTTTCGCTAAACACATCAGAAAAATCAAACAAAAAGTCAGGAACATCCTCAACCTGGGGGGAGGCAGAAAAAACAGGAGTGTTGGCACTAACACATTGGCAGCCCCAACTGGTTACAGACACAGATTTCCAATCCAAAACAGGATTATGAGACTGTAACCAAGGGAAACCCAGCACTATAATGTCATGCAGATTATATAGAACCAAAAATTTGCATCACTCCTGGTGATCAGGTTCAACCCTCATTATCACCTGAGTAGAAAACTGGGGTTTATTCTCAGCCAAAGGGGTAGAATCGATCCCCAGTAAAGGAATAGACTTCTGTAGGGGTATCAAGGAAAACCCACAACGCTTAGCAAAATCATAATCCATCAGATTAATAGCTGCTCCAGAATCAACGAAAGCCTGAGCAGAAAATGAGGACAGAGAGCATATCAGAGTGACAGTTAATAAAAACTTAGTCTGAACACTACCCAAGACAACTGAGCGTGCAAAATGTCTTCCCCGCTTAGGGCAGACTGAAATAGCATGAGAGGCATCACCACAGTAGAAACATAACCCATTGCGCTTTCGAAACTCATGACGCTGTGCCCCAGACACCACTCCATCACACTGCATGGGCTCAGCAGCTGGCTCACAAGGCAACACCACTCCACGCATACTTCTCCGCTCACGCAAACGTCTGTCAATTTGAATCGCCAATGACATAGAATCATTGAGACCAGAGGGGACAGGGAATCCCACCATAACATCCTTTACATTATCTGACAGACCCTTCCGGAAAAGGTCCGCCAAAGCGTCGTCATTCCATTTCGTCAGGACTGCCCACCTACGGAATCTCTGACAGTATAACTCAGCGTCATCAAGCCCCTGATTTAATGCCAACAAGGCTTTTTCAGCTTGATCAGTGACATTAGGCTCATCGTACAATAACCCCCAAAACCTGAAAAAATGCATCAACATCACTCAAAACAGGATCCCCAGGTGTGAGGGAAAAAGCCCAATCCTGAGGATCGCCGCGCAGGAGAGAGATGATAATTTGAACCTGCTGCGCTGCGTTTCCTGAGGACTTAGATTTTAAGGCAAAAAACAATTTACAATTATTTTTGAAATTCTGAAACTTAGCTCGATCCCCTAAAAACAAATCTGGCATGGGGATCCTAGGTTCCACAACAGGCAACCTAGCAAGATATGCAGCAATACTCTGAACCTCAGTGGCAAGCTGATCCACACGGCCAGACAACTGTGCAAACTCCATTGGGAGAAAAGATCCTCCCCAGCACCCAGAGATACAGAGGGAAAAAAAAAAATGCAACAAACAGAAAAATATCTCTGACAACTTTTCTTCCTTCAAAATATTTTTTCCCTTCTGTGAGTACCATACAATTTTTAAGGCCGGTGATACTGTTATATTACGGTAGCTGAGGAGTGCAGGCAAAAAAGGAAATACACCAGAGCAGTTGGAATCTATGAGATTGCAGTACCCTGACTAACCACCGCAACTAGAGGCAGCCGTGGAGCGTTCCTACGTTGGTCCTAGACGCCTCGTCACAGCCTGAGAAACTAACTACACCTAAAGATAGAAATAGGAAAGCTATCTGCCCCGGAGCAGAACCCCAAAGATAATAGAAAGCCCCCAAACATGTAATGGCGGTTAGACAAGAGGAAATACTGACACAGAAAGAAAATAGTATGAGCAAACGCTGGGGCCCAAACTATCTAAATAGAAAAGGACAGGAAGGGTACTTACTGCAATCCCAGAAAACCCTGAAAAACACCAACTCTACTAATTTCAAAATCACCTGAGATCACACGACCTCTACCACCTAAATTAGTTCTCTGGTGTAACAAAAACAAAACAGCAGCCACTGAAAAAACTGGAAAAAACAAAAGTACAAAACACAGTGGCTGGACTAAACTGAGAGGGCAAAAGCCCCCGGAGGGGACCCAGAAGGCCCCCACAGAAGTGCAGGACAAAATGCAAAAATATAGCAAAAACACAAAATAAGAAATTGTCTTATCTGATAGCAGGAGATGCAGACACGACACAGCAGGCTACAAGGGAAACTGGAAAGAAGGATTCAGACCAGAACAATTGATCACCGGCAACCCCGATGGGAAAATGATTCCCTTAAATAAGACCAATCAGTAACACCTGATTCCCAGTCTTCACAATCCTCACTAATACCGCTTGTAACCACCAGAGGGAGGCCCCGCTCAGAACTCATCTCAAACCCATTCACAACAGTGCTGTAAACGTCCCAAAAAAAAAAAAATATACATTCTAAAAACTTTTTTGATGCATAATATACTACCTTTCAACAAAATATAATTTGATTTAAATGTGCATAAAAAGTGCAAATAGTGCTATAAACATCAAAAAAATCAGACAAATGCCCAAAGAAATATATATAAACACAATATATGTGCAAGGTGCAAATAAGCCTAGTAAGAATCCTTTTACACTGCAGTGTATAACATGTCATAAAGATAAATCCTTCCAAAAAACCCCAAATGAAAAAAAGAGACTGATATCTAAAAATAAACTTACATAAGTGAGTGGAATAAAAAAGAGGATCTCCAGCCGCCCCAACGCGCGTTTCATGAAAGTCACTTCCTCAGGAGGCATACAAGAAGGGGGAAACTCAGGTGTTTTATAGTCTAGCCGAACCTATCAGCAGATTGCCAGCACATATGCTGCAAATTACAAAAGATCGCTTGCTGGAAGACCAGAAAGAGCCAGTGGTATGACGCTTGCCTGAACCAGAAGTGACATGTAAATAGAGCCACTTCAGCTTGCGGTCCAGCGGAACGCACGCTAGGGGCGTTACTAAGTAACCCCACCTGCGCACCACCACCCAGGGATCACTTACAAAAGTGCTAATGTCACATCAGCAGCTGCACAGCTGTCTCTCTGGTGGTTTATTACAGTGTGTCAGTCTGGCCTCCAGAGCTGAGAGCAGGACTATGTGCAGGATGTAATGTGGAGCTGCGTTTTCTCTTACTGATAGGAAACCTCTTAACCCCTCTTGACCCTTGCAATTTTTTTTTGTTCCCTTCTAAAACCGTCCCCATTTTTCTGATGTGGCAAAATTCACTTTAGTATCTGACATTAATATAAAATGGCTTGTCCAATATTAACATGTATCTGGGTTTTATACAGCTGCTGCGGGCGGCCATTTTTATCTGATGTGTAAATGTCTGAGCATGATAACTACACACTGTGAATAGTCTCACCTGAGCCCAGGACCCTGCGTCTCCTCCAATGTGGCCGCCTCCGCTGGTAACAGCACAGTCCGGCTCTCAGCTGTCGCAGGAGTTGGCTGCCATTTTATTGTAGTCCAGAGCTGTGCCGCCTGATCACTCTCATCTCTTGTGTAGTGTTACTATCACACTTGGCCTTTTTTTCTCTGTAAGGCCGTGTTCACATGTTGCAGAAATACTGTTATTTGTTTTCTGCAGGTGTCAGTTCTCTCCCTTATCTGATTTTTCTAGTGCAGATGTGAAGCTGCCTTCTTAATGTGCTTTTTATAGCACAGAAAAGCTGGGATTCTGCACTTAGTAAAGTAACTCCAGATATATATAATTTCACAGCAGCACATGTGTAGGAATCTAGGCCATGTGAAAACATTAAAAACCATCAATGAGACCAAATTCCTCAAAATTCTCAAAAAAAATTTTTAAAATTTTTTTTATTTACAGTAATGAAAAATGAAGGTTCTTAGCTCATAAATTGGCCAATTCATGTATGCCCATCAACCGCAGCAAGGTGACCTCCCTCTCAGGGGTCCCTGCTCTACACTACAAGCCACTTCTGGGCCACCAACCGGCAGCTTTGGACAAACATGTCACCTTGCTGCGGTTGATGGGCATACATCTATCACTGTAAGTAAAAAAAATTAAAAAAAACATTTTTGGGAGAATTTTGAGGAATTTGGTCTCATTGAGGGATTTTAATGTTTTCTTTGTTTTCACATGGCCTAGATTCATACACATGTGCTGCTGTGAAATTTTTTGTCTATATTGTGCAGTCGCCGCAGCTTGCACGTGTTCACACTAGGAGGTTCTGATCAGATTTTTCTTTGTGTGTGTGTATATATATATGTATATATATATTTTTTTTTTTTTTTTAAAGCTCCACATAGACGTTTTTCTGAGATGCATTAAACTAGACTGTTTTGCTCATTACCAAGTGTCTTCCATTATTTTGTAGCTATTTTATAGGGTGAGAAATCTTTTTCTCCCTGTAGCACACACCGCAGTGTACGTCTATCAGTATAATCTGCCTGTAGTCCGAGCCTGCAGTATAGATCAAGTTCACAAGTCCCGCCATGACATCAGGGCTCATGTTTCCATAGCTTCAAGGGTCTGGAATGTTTTAGTTTGAGTTTTGGAGAGACCTGATAGCCGGAGAGGTGAGTAATACAATTTATTTTATGCACTGAACAGAGCAGGAGCTACGGATGGAGTAATAAAGACTTGTCACAGGTGAGTAACATAAGGCTATGTGCGCACGTTGAGTAATTTTTTTTTTCTTTTTTGGTGCAAAACTTTAGCACCATTTCTGCATCTCTTGGCTGCAGAAAAACAGCCTCAAATGTTGCATTTTTGCTGTGCATTTAATGGGTAAAAAACAGGGCAAAAACCGCACAGAAGTGACATGCTGCAGAAAATCTGCAAATCAAATATACTCAACGTATGCGAGACTCAGGGCCCCGTCTCACATAGCGACACACCAGCGATCTCGACAACGATCAGGATCGCTGGTGTCACTACATGATCGCTGCTGAGCTGTCAAACAGGACAACGACACTGCGGGTAACATCGCCTAGTTACCCGCAGTGTACGTTGGATACCAGCGCGCTGCCTGGAAACCTGAAGTGTACCTTGGTTACCAGCTGATCGCTGGTCTCCTGCCTGCCACACGCAGCGATGCGTTCTGGCCAGCGGGAGACCAGTGATCAAAAAAAAAAGTCCAGGCATTTCTGACACGACCAGCGATACCTAGCAGGGGGGCTGATCGCTGGTACGTGTCAGACATAGCGATCTCGCTATGTGAGACGGGGCCTTCACTTTGCTGGCATCAGGTTTTTGCCAGCAAATCTGCATGGTAAAAAAACACACCAAATCTGCAACGTGTGCACACAGCCTTAGAAGCCGGGAGAAAATCATTGACTGGACGCGAGACTGAGCCTTCAAATTACGACAGTCCAACCGAATCGGGCCAGTTGGGAGCTATGCTTATGTTCTCCGTGACCTTTCTATATTTCTGTGTAACTGCTGAGTAATCAGGCGTAAGCGCCTTAATGAATGGTCCTGTGGCACCCCAGGAGTTTGGTTGCCACAGTGACCTTGCCTTCCTCCAGGGGAGGGTGATGTCATGCCTGATAGCAAAGAAGGATCCCTTAGCAGGTAATACAGCATGCAACACCTTTTCTGACTCCAGACCAGAAGGGGGAGCTCAAACACCTGATTTGAGGGGAGCTTCCCTGGAATATTCTGGCTGGGGGAGGAGTTAGTCAGTTTAGCTGAGGGAACGAGAGAGGGGGACGGAACGTGCCGAGACAAGCTGGGGGACAGAAGCCATAGCAGGGCTCATCCCCAGGTCTAAGCGCCAGAGACCGGACCCCTGGAGTCCGAGGCTGAGAGGGTGTAATAAAATCCCAGCAGCAGAATCCGGAGGGCAGAGGACGGAAGGTTCTCTGTCCCAATTAAGACTCTTCCACAAAGCAGCCGCACAAGTGAGCCGGAGACTCCATAACAGATTAGTTCCTGAAGCAGGCTGCAGCTGCATGTCATGAGAGTGAAGTTCAACTTAACAGAGAGAGAATCCAGAGGACTTGGAAGGAGCTTATAGCAGCCAATGCCTCACAGAACAGCGCTAGAAAGGAGACCTCACACCCCACCTGTAATAAGGGATCCTAAATTGCCTTCAGGCTGACCTACTCCAGTACGACTTGTATTCAATGCCCTGGATGCTTTGCCTGCAAAACTGTAAGTAAAGCTTTGAAAACTGCATCTCACTGACAGTCTCTCAGTTTCTTCCTGCATCACACATTGCACTCAGCTACATCCTGCAGCACCATTACCACCTACTACAACATCTGCCTTCCCTGGGATCCCATAGTCTCACCTGTGGGAGACTGTTCCAACTCTACTGCATCTCATCATCTATCCCAGAGGATCTGCACCGCAGCGCTGGTCACCACTGACCAGATACCACAGGTGGCGTCACGAATACCTACACTATAAACTCTAAACATCCCCTTTAAATAATTCCCCTTTCATTGGACGCCCAGGGCCACGGACCGGGTCACCGCCGCTGTGACACATCCCTTCCATACACCAGCCCGGTACCGAGCATCCCTTCCCTGGCGGGCAATTCAGTCCCAATAATGTTCTTGCAAAAGGAAAATAAAGTAGCTTTTTTTTTCTCCTCTCAATGAGGGGTTACTTGTGGGACAAACTCCATTTTACTGGGACACAAACTTTGTTCATCACTTTTTACTGTATTTTTGTGCAGCACAGAATAAACCGGCTATCCTAGTGTTTATTTTCTTTACAACATTTACTATATGGTATACATAACTTAACCCTTTCATAGATTGGAGTTTTACAAATGTAACAATATAAAACTTTCTAGAATATCTTTATTTTTTTAATGCAGTAAATGGGTGATTACAATGTATGGCTGTGTGGTGTAAAAAAAAAAAAAACAATATTCTGTGGTTTTGGTGAAATGGAAATGTAATACTATAGAATATTTTCTCATTTATGTGCATCATTAATTCCACAGCGCTCTCCACACATTATCGCCAATCTAAATTCTATATCACTAGGTGTTTGGAAACACAAAGACTTTTAGATGATATCCTTGGTGAGATTTGAACCTGGACCCCAGCGCTGCAAGGCAACAGTGCTAACCACTGAGCCACTGTGCTGACTGTTTCAATGTTACCAACACCTTGATCTGAGCATCTGTCCATCTCCATACAGGTAGGCCTACTGTTTCCTGATTATCTGATCCCTCCAATCCACTGATTCCAGTTCACACCTGTAGATCTGTGTAGCCCTGGTACACAATACCAGGAGGATGAGTGGAGAGGTAACAGTTAAGGGCTCTTCATAACATCACGTGCACTTCGGACACACCCAGCAGGGGTGTGGAGGGAGTGATTCATTCAGTCAGATTCCTGTCCTTGGACAGAGCAGACGTGTTCAGTCTGAGCCTGTTAGCAGTTCAGAAAGTGGAGGCTAGTACAGGTGGCCTAGTTCACCTCAGCCTAGTCAGAGCTGTGCCCCACTGGAAGACAGACTGAGATATCTATTAAGAGTGTGAGCAAATCGAAGGGCAAAGTGGAAGAGAACAGAGAAGTGCCATAGGTAAAGAATACCTGCACATTGTAACCGGTCACTGGGGACCGAAGGATCACTATAGCTTCAAGCTTAGTGGTAAGAAAACCAGAGGCTTACCGGACCTTAGGTCGTGGCAAGCATCCCTGAAGAGTTAGTACGTAACTGGGGTCAGGGGAAGTGAGGACCTTGAGTCTCTGCAGGACAAGATAGGAATTCAGCTCTCCCACAGGAAGGCTCCGACCACAACACTGACCGGGCAGAACAGCTTTGGAATAGCTGGAATTATAGAGGGAACTACGCTTCAAGCTGGTTGGACTCATCATCATTGGACAGTAAAGGAGGCCCCTAACTTGCTTAACCGTTGCCTCAAAGCTCATCCTCCATCAACCCCATCAGCCTCCCTGGGACCTGCCTTACCATCTTACAAGTAAAGGTATGGAGAGACGCTGATGTGTGAGACTGAGTTATTTATTGCATGCCTGCACAACCCTGCTTTAACTACCGACCTGAGGGAAGAGTCCCACCTGTAGGGGACCCGACATCTAGCTGCCTCACCATCCCCTCAGAGATCTACAGCAGCGCTGGTACAAATTACCAGAAAACTACAGGTGGCGTCACGAACTGTATATAAATCTATCCCCTGTAAATATATCCCCAACATACGCCAGACCGCCAGGGCCACAGACCGAGCCACCGCTACCTGTGACAATCCCCATAGACTTCCATGGGCTCGCTCTGAGTACCCCATTGCCCTGGTAACCCACAATTGTGGTGGCGGGTCGACACAAAAACTTTGGCGTCACGAACAGGATACGAAACTTGCAGCATTGCGAGCCCTGTGTGCCTGTGGAGTGTTTTGGTGAAAAAGACTGTTGCTGTTGCTTGGCACCAAATACCGCCATATTTGCCGCCAGATTCGCGCCCTAAGGCGCTGGAGAAGAAGGTGGGCGTACCTGAAAGAGCGCGCAAAGTCTTGGACACGCCCCCAGCTCTGACTCATCGGCAGGTCCTGCAACAGGAAGTGAACGCTCTGACATCAGAGCACCTGCGACGAAGGTCCTGTTCCCACTGCGGTGCCTGTGAAATAGCAGCGTCTGAAACCGGTAGGCTCCGTTTAACCAAGGGGGCGCTAAGATGTCACAACAACCGGCTGACAGTGCGGCCCCGGCCGGAGGCCCCAATCCCGCACCGTCTGGTATTGTAGCGCCAGATGGGGGCGCAGGCCCTGCACCCAGTCCGGTAGTCCCGATCATGCCACTAACGCTCCCATATATGCCTGGGGCGAAATGGCTTCCCCAGTACAGCGGTGAACCAGGCACATTAGCAGGCTTCAAGCGGAAGTTATGCAGCATCCTAGAAATGTACTCCATGCCTGAGAGACAAAAAGCTGCTGTGCTAATAGGGCAGCTAACTGGCGCTGCTGAGAGGGAAGTGGAGACTTGGGATACCGTTGATCAGGAGTCGGTACCTGCGATCTTCCTTAAGCTGCATGCCATATTTGAAGACCACACAGAAACGGATCTCCGGATGGCCTTCTACCACTGTTCACAACAGCCAGGTGACAGCATCCGGGACTACGCTTGCCGACTACAGGGAGCCCTGAGAGCCCTCAAGCAAATTAACAATTTAAATGCTATCGACGAGAATAAAATGTTGAAAGAACAATTTATACAGGGATTGAGATCCCCAGAGGAACGCAGAACTGTAAACTGGTGGTCCTTAGATCATCCGGATGCTACCTTTGATGCCCTAAAGGACATGGCAATAAAAGGGCTGCGGCCCCTGGGCAAACCTGAGGTGGCAACCCAACATCATCAGGCTGAAGTCACTCTGGAACCGGCAGTACCCCCCTTTTCCCCGCTAGTGGCAGAAGCCAAAGCGCAGGTGACACCTCCTAGTGAATTGGACTGTCTGCGCTCAGAGGTGCGCCAGCTGACTAAAAATCTGGCCGCTGTGATGAGTGCCCTGCAGCTGCGGAAAGAGGAGGAAGGGAAGATCTTGTTAGCAGACTGCCCAGAAGACGTCCCGTGGAAGCACCGGAGAAGAAAGAAGACGTCGCCCCCCCGGAGGAGGACAACGCCACCCCCAGGAGCGACCTCTGATCAACACCCTCCTCGTCGAGAGATCATCTGTTATCGATGCAACCGGAAAGGTCATATGTCTCCACAGTGTCCTTTAAACGGCAGAACCTGGGTCCAAGGGCCAACACCCAGGAGAATACCCGTCAGGCCCCCTAGACTGGAACCGCAGGTATGTGGGCGGGCGACCCTACCTGTCTATTATTCTAGATGGTATTGCTGTTCCAGCATTGTTAGACACTGGGTCGCAGGTGACCCTAATACCTGATGCCCTATACACCAAGTACTGGTCAATGGACAGTCTTAAACCTCCGAGCCTTGACTTTACCGTGTATGCTTCTAATGGTCTTCCTGTAGAAGTACTCGGGACAAAATGTGTAGATGTAAAGGTGGGCAGGGAGGAATTGAAAGACCAGGGGCTTCTGGTAGTAAAGACTGTAAATGAGGAGAACGGTCTAAATATAATTTTGGGTACTAACATTATCGGTAATTGTTTGGGAGAAGTTGTGTTCTTGCTCCAACAGCTCGCTGAGATTGCCCGACCAAGGCAGAAAGGAGTAATCCAAAGAGAGATCCGGGCCCTGGTGTGTCAGCAGCAAGCGAAGCTTGCCGACGGCGAAATTGGTAATGTACGGGTCACTGACTCGGATCCTATTGTGATACCCCCAATGAGTGAAATGATCATTTGGTGCAGGGCAGCCATAGGTCTGAGAGGACAGAATTACCAAGCTGTAGTAGAACCCCACCATTCAGAACATAGACCTACACTTATGACTGCTAGAGGAGTAGTAGAGGTGGTGAATGGTAGAGTACCGGTACGGCTTCTCAATTGGGGAGATGATGAGGTAAACTTACCCCGTTATGCAACCATTGCTAAACTACATGCTGTCGACAATAATTCTATTCTCCCGGCTGAGTCCTTAGACTCCTGTCAAATAGCGGAGGACAATGACCCAGCAACCCAGGTGGCGGAGTGGTGTCAGCAGCTCCATGTTGGGACGGACACCACTCCCGCTCACCAGAAGCAAGGGGTATTACGGGTGGTGCAAGAGTATGCCCAAGTGTTTAGCAAAAATCCACTTGATTTTGGGGTAATTAAGGGAGTCCAGCATCATATCCCTACAGGCAGTCATCCTCCCATCAAAGAGCGGTACAGGCCCATACCTCCAGCTCAGTATCAGAAGGCTAAAGAAATGTTGAATGATATGAAGAAAGCCGGGGTGATAAGGGATAGTTGTAGCCCCTGGGCAGCCCCTCTAGTTCTGGTTAAAAAGAAAGATGGTAGTATGAGAATGTGTGTGGATTACAGGCAGGTGAACCGCATAACACACAAGGATGCATACCCGTTACCACGTATAGAGGAATCATTAGCTGCTCTGAAAACGGCTAACTACTTTTCTACCCTTGATCTGACTAGTGGTTACTGGCAAGTGGCTGTGGCTGAGGAGGATCGTGAGAAAACGGCTTTCACCACCCCAATGGGGCTCTGTGAGTTCGATAGAATGCCGTTTGGGCTCAGTAGTGCCCAGGAACATTTCAGAGAGTGATGGAAAACTGTCTGGGACATCTCAATTTTGAAACCGTGCTGCTATACCTAGACGACGTTATCGTGTATTCCAAGACATATGAGGACCATCTGAAGCACCTGGCAGAAGTATTCGAGTCCCTGTCCAGGTACGGGATGAAGTTGAAACCCTCAAAATGCCATCTACTCAAACAGAAGGTACAATACTTGGGGCACATCGTCAGTTCGGAAGGAGTAGCGCCAGACCCAGAGAAAGTCACTGCCATCCAGAAGTGGCCGGAGCCGAAGAACCTTAAGGAAGTGCGACAGTTCCTGGGACTAACGGGTTACTACAGGAGATTCGTGAAAGATTACACGAAGAAGGCAGCTCCTTTACAGGACCTCCTGGTAGGACAATCCTTAAAGAGCAGAAACCCTCCCTTTAACTGGGGTAAAGAACAGGCTGAAGCATTCCAAAAGATGAAAGAGATCCTTACAGGTGATGAGATTTTGGCCTATCCTGATTACAGCCAACCGTTCCTGTTGTACACCGACGCCAGTAATGAAGGTTTGGGAGCAGTTCTCAGTCAGAAGCAGAATGGCCAAGAAAAAGTCATCGCATATGCCAGCAGAAAACTCAGGCCAACTGA
This sequence comes from Oophaga sylvatica, assembly GCA_033576555.1. NCBI lineage: Eukaryota > Metazoa > Chordata > Amphibia > Anura > Dendrobatidae > Oophaga > Oophaga sylvatica. Next base: position 15,910 of record JARQOD010007693.1, read on the forward strand.
GAGGAATCCGGAAAATTATAGCAGCTTCAAGCTGGAGTTTCTGGCGCTGGTCTGGGCCATTACTGAAAGATTTAAGCACTATCTGGCCTCCAATCGGTTCACTGCGTTTACAGATAACAACCCCTTAACGCACCTGGAAACCGCCAAGCTGGGTGCCATGGAGCAGCGATGGATGGCTCGGTTGTCCAATTACCAGTTTACTATCAAGTACCGGGCAGGTCGAAAGAATGCTAATGCTGACGCGTTATCCCGAATGCCGCATGACTCTGACACGGAAGAAGAATCGGACGACCTGGAAGAAATTGAGCTACCTGCGTTCCATCGAAATGGGGTAGTCCATGAGCATCGAGTCAACAGAAAGCAGTATGGTGCAACATTAAATCCTTTACCCCATCACAGCTGGAAAGAGACTCAGGACAGTGATCCCGTGGTCAGCCGCATCAAGGAGTTGTTAAGACAGGAAGGTTCCTCTTTGGAAAAGGATGCACCTATGTCAGCAAAGCTCCTGTGGAACGAGAAAAGCAGGTTGTTCCTATACCGTGAGAAGTTGTGCAGGAGATACGTCAACCCCAGAACCCACGAGATGGTCTGGCAAATCGTGGTCCCCAAGGCAGACGTCCCAATGGTGTTGGAAGCATACCACGATCAAGCAGGACACTTTGGCTGGAGAAAGCTGGAGACCCTGTTGAGATGCCGGTTCTACTGGGTAGGGATGCGCAGCTCCATTGAGAGGTGGTGTCGGAACTGTGGACCCTGTGGTCTCAGAAGAAAGGACTACGGTAGTCAGAAGGCACCCCTGCAACCTATCCGGACGACTCGTCCCCTGGAGATTGTGGCCCTGGACCACGTCAAACTGTCGCCAAGTAGATCTGGATACTCATACGCCTTGACCATGGTGGACCATTACTCCAGATTTCTGGTGGTTGTTCCAGTTAAGGACCAGACCGCAGTGACGGCAGCGAAAACCTTTCAAGCAAGCTTTTGCAGACCGCATGGGTATCCGGAGCAAGTATTAACCGATCAGGGACCTGCTTTCGAAGCCGATTTATTCAAGGAATTCTGTCACATGTACGGGTGCAAGAAAATTAGAACAACACCATATCACCCTCAAACCAACGGTCTTTGCGAAAAAATGAACCATATTGTCCTTGACTTGTTGAGATCCATACCGTTGGAAGACAGGAATTGATGGCCGGACTTACTACCTGATTTGGTTGATTTGTATAACCATATACCTGTAAGTTCAACTAATTGCACTCCAGCTTATCTTATGAGGGCAAGGCCTGGAAAACTACCAATGGATCTAGAACTTGGAGTGGTAGAACCGGAGGCAGACGACGCCGTTGAAAACTGGGACATCAATCGGCAAGAGCAATACAGAAGAGTGCAAGTCTGCGTGGAGGAAAGTCTCAACAAGGCACGGGAGAAACAGGAAGATGTTTACAACAGAAATGCTCCTGCCAAGCCTTTGATGCCTGGAGAGGTAGTATTAAAAAGGAAAAGGAAGATGCACAAATTGGATAACCAGTGGGAGCAAGAACCCTACGTCGTACAAGATTCTAAATATGACAACAGAAAAGTTTGTGTCGTCAGTAAGGACGGAGGAAGAACAATAACCACTGTGTCCAGAGACCATTTGAAATTGTGTCCAGAACCTTTAAAGCGTTGTGAAAAGAACCCTGTCATCAATCAAGGAGAAAGAAAGGAAGAGGTCATACACACGGATCTGGGAGATTTTCCTGCGGATTGGCCTAGACTGGGAGATGCTGTAATAGTTCCAGTGTTGCAGTTTTATCAGCCACAAGAGGAAGTTCTACCTCCAGTTGTGCCCGTGGTGCCAGTTGAGCCCGCTCAGGAGTTACCCATTCCAGCAACACCTCAACCTATGGAATCTCAAGAAGGATCATCAGAAGCAGCGCCCCATACTATGGGATCCCCTGGTGAAGCTGACTCACACCGCCCAGCCATCAGTACGCTTGCCAGATCCATAGAAAGATTGAGGCAGTTCTATAGTTTGCCGTTACGCAGTGCAGACAGATCGCAACTTGATATACCTGAGGCTACACCACGTAGATCAGAGCGAACCACCAAAGGGAAGTTACCCGTTAGATATCAGCAGTGATTATAACGAATTAATGTGAATATTGTAAAAAGTCTATTTATATATGTGTTTTTCCCTATTATGTCTTATAATGGACTCAGAGGCTGAGGACTGAGCCAGCCCAAAAACTGTATCCTGTGAATAGTTGCACTAAGGTGCCTTTTAATGGTTTCACACGAAGCCTTGACTTACCTCTGAACAGAAAACCCGTGTGGTGTGGCACTGAGTGAGGTCTGCATTCGGATGTCCTGCAGCCCACCCAGGACCCACGTTGAAGGTTTGGTGCGGGTCCTTCACAAGCATATTGTCTATTTATATGAAAATGTTATTTAATATTTGTATTTTTCTATAATGTTTGGTTCGCAACGTTCAAGACATCCTTACCTCCCGGATGGGACGAATTAATGTTTATTGTTGATGTTTAATGCATAAACAAATTGTCTCTTTATATTTTACAGCCCGGGAGTGCTGTCGTTTACCATGGGGAATGTGTAGCCCTGGTACACAATACCAGGAGGATGAGTGGAGAGGTAACAGTTAAGGGCTCTTCATAACATCACGTGCACTTCGGACACACCCAGCAGGGGTGTGGAGGGGAGTGATTCATTCAGTCAGATTCCTGTCCTTGGACAGAGCAGACGTGTTCAGTCTGAGCCTGTTAGCAGTTCAGAAAGTGGAGGCTAGTACAGGTGGCCTAGTTCACCTCAGCCTAGTCAGAGCTGTGCCCCACTGGAAGACAGACTGAGATATCTATTAAGAGTGTGAGCAAATCGAAGGGCAAAGTGGAAGAGAACAGAGAAGTGCCATAGGTAAAGAATACCTGCACATTGTAACCGGTCACTGGGGACCGAAGGATCACTATAGCTTCAAGCTTAGTGGTAAGAAAACCAGAGGCTTACTGGACCTTAGGTCGTGGCAAGCATCCCTGAAGAGTTAGTACGTAACTGGGGTCAGGGGAAGTGAGGACCTTGAGTCTCTGCAGGACAAGATAGGAATTCAGCTCTCCCACAGGAAGGCTCCGACCACAACACTGACCGGGCAGAACAGCTTTGGAATAGCTGGAATTATAGAGGGAACTACGCTTCAAGCTGGTTGGACTCATCATCATTGGACAGTAAAGGAGGCCCCTAACTTGCTTAACCGTTGCCTCAAAGCTCATCCTCCATCAACCCCATCAGCCTCCCTGGGACCTGCCTTACCATCTTACAAGTAAAGGTATGGAGAGACGCTGATGTGTGAGACTGAGTTATTTATTGCATGCCTGCACAACCCTGCTTTAACTACCGACCTGAGGGAAGAGTCCCACCTGTAGGGGACCCGACATCTAGCTGCCTCACCATCCCCTCAGAGATCTACAGCAGCGCTGGTACAAATTACCAGAAAACTACAGGTGGCGTCACGAACTGTATATAAATCTATCCCCTGTAAATATATCCCCAACATACGCCAGACCGCCAGGGCCACAGACCGAGCCACCGCTACCTGTGACAATCCCCATAGACTTCCATGGGCTCGGCTCTGAGTACCCCATTGCCCTGGTAACCCACAATTGTGGTGGCGGGTCGACACAGATCTATAATTAATGTGTTTGCATCCCCTGCAATGTTACTAGCAAAATGCTCATTTTCGTTCTGGTCTCTTGATTCATCTTCCTGTGATTCAGTCCTGTCTACCTTCTGTTCACACCTGGAATCTTTCATGTGCGATCACTAATTCTATGCAGATCATGGTCTCTGTGCAAATTGGCTATGTACCAGAAATGTAATAGAAGTGACTGGAAGGTAAGGGCTACATCTCTGTAGTGACTGCTCCAGTTTCCTTAATTTCTCACTAATGCTTTCACCATGCTTACATATGCCCTTACAGTCTGCTTTTTTTTTTTGTCGTTTTTGTTTTCCCCACTAATCATTCGTCTTCCTTCGCTTTCCCCAAACCCCAACACTCTCCAAACAAGTCATTATCTCACCTTTCCTCTGGCTTCCCAACCTGACTTCATCTGCAGACCACATATTCCTCCTACTAAAACCAAAAAAGAGCATGCTTTCTTTTCTCTTCACTGGCAATGTCTTCCAATCCTGGACCTCCACAGCTGATACCCTTATTAATTTCCACATCTTCCAGTCTCTGGGGTGCATTGGAACATCTGCTCTTTCAGCAATCAGCTCATTATCATTCATGACCTTTATACCTCTGGTAACCTATCCTCCCTGTACCTCTGCGGCACCCCAGGAGAGTGGTTGCCACAGTGACCTTGCCTTCCTCCAGGGGGGAGTGATGTCATGCCTGAAAGCAAGGAAGGATCCCTTTAACAGGTAACACACAGCATACAACACTAATCCTACTCCAGACCAGAAAAGGGAGCTCTAACACCAGATTTCAGGGAGCTTCCCTTGAATATTCTGGCTGGGGGAGGAGTAAGTGAGTCTGTCTGCAGGGTTGAGAGGAAGGACGTTCGGGGACAAGCTGGGGTATTGGAGCTAAAGCTGAGCTCACCCCCAGGTCCGAGCGCCAGAAACCGGAGTCCAGGGCTGAGTGGGTAAACTAAAGCCCCAGCAGCAGAATCCGGAGGGCAGGAGACAGCGGCTTCTCTGCCCCAACTAATACTCAACTACACAGCAGCACGTGTGAGCTGGAGACTCCATATTGGAGCGGTTCCTAAAGCAGGCTAAACCTGTCTGATATGAGAGTGGAATTCTCCTTAAGTCAGAGAGAGAGGAACTTGAACAGAGCTTACAGCAGCAAGTACCTCAGAGAATAGTGCTAGAATGGACACCTCAGATCCACCCTGAATGAGATTTCAAATTGCTTCCAGGCTGACCAACTCCAGCACCATTTGTAACCTGATCCCTGGACACTTTGCCTGCAAAACTGTGAGTAAAGATTTGGAAACTGCATCTGACTGTTCTCTCAAGCTCTTCCTGCAACACCCACTCAACACTGCTACATCCATTGCTAAATACTACATCTTTACCATCTACCTTACATTACATCTGCTTGGGACAGAGCTCTGCCTGTGGAGAGCTATACCAACTCTGCTGCATCACCATCAGTCCCAGAGGATCTGCACTGCAGCGCTGGTCACCTCTGACCAGAAACCACAGGTGGCGTTACAAACTCTATTATCCCTTATAAATATTCCCCTTTTATTGGATGCCCAGGGCCACGGACTGGGTCACTGCTGCCGTGACACATCCCTTTAAGGCCTCTTTCACACATCCGTTTTGCACCGGACGGCGCGCTCTGGCCTTTTTTTGTCAAACCGCATCCGGCGAAATGTAATGCCAGATCCGTTTTTTTTTTTCCATTAATATTATGGTCGGATCGCGCCGCATGTCCCTGCAGCGCGTCCGTTTTTTGCCGGATCCTGTGTCTGGTTGCAGTCCGGCGTCTGGAAAAAACGGCTACTGTAACGTTTTGTCTCCGATGAAAAAGCCGGAAGCGCCGAATCCGGAGGTTCCGGATTTTGTCACAATGAAAGTCTATGAGTGTCGCAATGCGTCGGATCCAGCAGAAGCCGGATTCGGTGGCCGGATCCAGTTTTTCAATTGATATACCAGCCCACAGCAAACATATATAAAAGCATGCAGTGGGACACTCAGACATTACCATGCATCCAGCCAAAAGAGCAAGAACACGAGGACCATCACCAGCACGAGGACAATCAACAGCACCACCAGCAGAAGGTTTTGCAGCAGCAGATATGGCAATGGAGCGCCAGGACAGCAGACGGTAAATATCACATCCCCCAGCCCAAATTTTACCACGCATCTGTCACCACTGCTGCCTGAGCTAGTGCAGTGCGGTGTCTTTGCACCCTGGTACAGTTTCAAAATCATGTTTTTGCTGTGATGGGGTTGGTCCCCCTGGTACTGTATGAAATGTTCATGGTTTTCCAGTGATGGGGTGGGTCCCCCTGGTACTGTTTCAAATGTGTGGACATGCTAAACTGCATATTGGGATGATGGGATTATGGGATGATGGGCTGCAATGCTAGACTCGACCACTAGATGACAGCACATTTTTAAAATGCAGACCAGGAAATGACTTCTGGCCTTGATACTGGATTAGAAGAAGCTGCAGTTCTTAACTCTTGACCTGTAATATAGAAAGAAATCAGAGGGAATTCAATGGAATTAAAGTTTAATAATAGAACCAGGGAAAAAAGATTGTAACTATTTGGGATTATGTGTAGAATATCGGGGTTACTCACCAGGGCCGGCTCCAGGTTTTTATGGGCCCCGGGCGAAAGAGTCTCAGTGGGCCCCCTTAACACAGACCATGATTCATGATGCACAGATGCTGCAGAGAAATATAGGTATAGCACAATGCCAAACACTTCTCTTCTTCCATTACATGACTGATACCTATTGTAAATTGTACAATAGCTCAAAAAACGCCAAATCCTCACAGCGCACAGTACAGACTGGACAGTACAGTCCTCCATACAATATTATGGGCACCACATAGTCTCCCCCTCATCACCCATATAATACCCCATGCAGGATGTCACCCCGCCATCCCCCATATAATGCTCCATACAGAATACTGGACCCAATATAATGCCCCATTATCATCATCATTGCCTGCCCATTATCATCATCATTGCCTCCCCATCATCATCATTGCCTCCCCATCATCATCATTGCCTGCCCATCATCATCATAATTGCCTCCCTATCATCATCATCATCATCATTGCCTCCCCATCATCATCATTATCAATGCCTCCCCATTAATATCATCATCATCATTGCCTTCCCATTATCATTGCCTCCCGATCAACATCATTGCCTCCCCATTAATGTCATCATCATCATTGCCTTCCCATTATCATTGCCTCCCCATCATCATTGCCTCTTCACCACCACACTGTCTCCCCCCACCACCATCACACATACAGCACCGCAGGCAGCACTCTCTCACATACACACAAGCAGCAGACACACACACACACATGCCTCACCTGTCCGGCGTCCATGCGCTCTCTGCCACAGCCGGCCGCTGAATGATGACGTCATTCAGTGGCGCTGCTGTGAGAGAGGAAGTGCAGGCGCCCCCCGGAGCTCAGAGCTGCGGCAGCGGAGGCACGGGTGAGGTGAGTATTGCGCCGGCTGCCGCCGGGGCCCTGAGCAAGCGGGGGGTCCCAGTGGTGGCGCTGACACCGCTAACGGGCGCCAGGGTGCCCGACGGCGAGTGGGCCCCCCCGCCTGCTCAGGGCCCCGGCACTTGCCCGGGTGTGCCGGGTGCTGACGCCGGCCCTGTTACTCACGCCTGGTGATATATCTCATCAACATCTCATAGGAATATAGGTATAATTATTGTTCTGTATGGGGATTATGGCTAAAATATCACAAATACACATGCCCAGGAACATAGTTCATCTACTTCTGATAGGAATATGGGTATAACTATTGTTCTGTATGGGGATTATGGGTGAAATATCACAAATACACATGCCCTGGAACATACTTCATCTACTTCTCATAGGAATATGGGTATAACTATTGTTCTGTATAGGGATTATGGGTGAAATATCACAAATACACATGCCTAGGAACATACTTCATCTACTTCAGATAGGAATATGGGTATAACTATTGTTCTGTATGGGGATTATGGGTGAAATATCACAAATACACATGCCCAGGAACATATTTCATCTACATTCAATAGGAATATGGGTATAACTATTGCTCTGTATGGGGATTATGGATAAAATATCACAAATACACATGCCCAGGAACATACTTCATCTACTTCTCATAGGAATATGGGTATAACTATTGTTCTGTATGGGGATTATGGGTGAAATATCACAAACACACATGCCCAGGAACATATTTCATCTACTTCTGATAGGAATATGGGTATAACTATTGTTCTGTATGGGGATTATGGGTGAAATATCACAAATACACATGCCCAGGAACATATTTCATCTACATTCAATAGGAATATGGGTATAACTATTGCTCTGTATGGGGATTATGGATAAAATATCACAAATACACATGCCCAGGAACATACTTCATCTACTTCTCATAGGAATATGGGTATAACTATTGTTCTGTATGGGGATTATGGGTGAAATATCACAAACACACATGCCGAGGAACATATTTCATCTACTTCTGATAGGAATATGGGTATAACTATTGTTCTGTATGGGGATTATGGGTGAAATATCACAAATACACATGCCGAGGAACATATTTCATCTACTTCTGATAGGAATATGGGTATAACTATTGTTCTGTATGGGGATTATGGGTGAAATATCAAATACACATGCCCAGGAACATATTTCATCTACATTCAATAGGAATATGGGTATAACTATTGCTCTGTATGGGGATTATGGATAAAATATCACAAATACACATGCCCAGGAACATACTTCATCTACTTCTCATAGGAATATGGGTATAACTATTGTTCTGTATGGGGATTATGGGTGAAATATCACAAACACACATGCCGAGGAACATATTTCATCTACTTCTGATAGGAATATGGGTATAACTATTGTTCTGTATGGGGATTATGGGTGAAATATCACAAATACACATGCCCAGGAACATATTTCATCTACATTCAATAGGAATATGGGTATAACTATTGCTCTGTATGGGGATTATGGATAAAATATCACAAATACACATGCCCAGGAACATACTTCATCTACTTCTCATAGGAATATTGTTCTCTATGGGGATTATGGGTGAAATATCACAAATACACATGCCCAGGAACATACTTCATCTACTTCTCATAGGAATATGGGTATAACTATTGTTCTGTATGGGGATTATGGGTGAAATATCATAAATGCACATGCCCAGGAACATACTTCATCTACTTCTCATAGGAATATGGGTATAACTATTGTTCTGTATGGGGATTATGGGTAAAATATCACAAATACACATGCCCAGGAACATATTTCATCTACATTCAATAGGAATATGGGTATAACTATTGTTCTGTATGGGGATTAGGGGTGAAATATCACAAATACACATGCCCTGGAACATACTTCATCTACTTCTCATAGGAATATGGGTATAACTATTGTTCTGTATGGGGATTATGGCTAAAATATCACAAATACACATGCCCAGGAACATAGTTCATCTACTTCTGATAGGAATATGGGTATAACTATTGTTCTGTATGGGGATTATGGGTGAAATATCACAAATACACATGCCCTGGAACATACTTCATCTACTTCTCATAGGAATATGGGTATAACTATGGTTCTGTATAGGGATTATGGGTGAAATATCACAAATACACATGCCTAGGAACATACTTCATCTACTTCAGATAGGAATATGGGTATAACTATTGTTCTGTATGGGGATTATGGGTGAAATATCACAAATACACATGCCCAGGAACATATTTCATCTACATTCAATAGGAATATGGGTATAACTATTGTTCTGTATGGGGATTATGGGTGAAATATCACAAATACACATGCCCAGGAACATACTTCATCTACTTCTGATAGGAATATAGGTATAACTATTGTTCTGTATGGGGATTATGGGTGAAATATCACAAATACACATACCCTGGAACATACTTCATCTACTTCTCATAGGAATATGGGTATAACTATTGTTCTGTATGGGGATTATGGGTGAAATATCACAAATACACATGCCTAGGAACATACTTCATCTACTTCAGATACGAATATGGGTATAACTATTGTTCTGTATGGGGATTATGGGTGAAATATCACAAATACACATGCCCAGGAACATATTTCATCTACATTCAATAGGAATATGGGTATAACTATTGCTCTGTATGGGGATTATGGATAAAATATCACAAATACACATGCCCAGGAACATACTTCTTCTACTTCTCATAGGAATATTGTTCTCTATGGGGATTATGGGTGAAATATCACAAATACACATGCCCAGGAACATACTTCATCTACTTCTCATAGGAATATGGGTATAACTATTGTTCTGTATGGGGATTATGGGTGAAATATCACAAATACACATGCCTAGGAACATACTTCATCTACTTCAGATAGGAATATGGGTATAACTATTGTTCTGTATGGGGATTATGGGTAAAATATCACAAATACACATGCCCAGGAACATATTTCATCTACATTCAATAGGAATATGGGTATAACTATTGTTCTGTATGGGGATTAGGGGTGAAATATCACAAATACACATGCCCTGGAACATACTTCATCTACTTCTCATAGGAATATGGGTATAACTATTGTTCTGTATGGGGATTATGGGTGAAATATCACAAATACAGATGCCCAGGAACATACTTCATCTACTTCTCATCGGAATATGGGTATAACTAGTGTTCTATATGGGGATTATGGGTAAAATATCACAATATCAAAGATTTTTCTGTATTTTCATGACTATGAAATTTGTAAATTCACGCTGAAGGCATCAAAACTATGAATTAACACATGTGGATTATACATTACACTTTACAAAAAAGTGTGAAACAACTGAAAATATGTCTTATATTCTAGGTTCTTCAAAGTAGCAACCTTTTGCTTTTATTACTGCTTTGCGCGCAGAAAAGGTGAACGGATGGACTCTACATGCCTAGTTCCCACCGTGAAGCATGGAGGAGGTGGTGTGATGTGTGGGGATGCTTTGCTGGTGACACTGTTGGGGATTATTCAAAATTGAAGCAGTGAGCAGTCCAGCTCACCCCAAACCATCTCGATTGGGTTCAGGTCTGGTGACTGTGGAGGCCAGGTCATCTGGCATAGCACCCCAACACTCTCCTTCTTGGTCAAATAGCCCTTACACAGCCTGGAGGAGTGTTTGGGGTCATTGCCCTGTTGAAAAATAAATGATGGTCCAACTAAACGCAAACCGGATGGAATAGCATGCCGCTGCAAGATGCTGTGGTAGCCATGCTGGTTCAGTATGCCTTCAATTTTGAATAAATCCCCAACAGTGTCACCAGCAAAGCACCCCCACACATCACACCTCCTCCTCCATGCTTCACGGTGGGAACTAGGCATGTAGAGTCCATCCGTTCACCTTTTCTGCATGCAAAGCAGTAATCAAAGCAAAAGGTGGCTACTTTGAAGAACCTAGAATATAAGACATATTTTCAGTTGTTTTACACTTTTTTGTAAAGTGTAATGTATAATTCCACATGTTTTTAATTCATAGTTTTGATGCCTTCAGTGTGATTCTACAATTTTGACTCATGAAAATACAGAAAAATCGTTGAATGAGAAGGTGTGTCCAAATTTTTGGTCTGTACTGTATGTCAGGCAGACATCATCCTCCCTTGATGTCCACCCCTCCACATGAGTGTTCCGGCAGAGGTCAGAATTCTCTTGAAGATGTAGAAGGAAATATGCCACTCACTGGACCTGGGTTTCCGACGCACAGCAGAGGATGATAGTGGCAGCACAGAAACGGACACACAAAAAAAAATGCCCTGTATAGAGGGGAACAATATGAAAGTTTCCATTCCCATTCAAGTGAACCTGGATGGAAAACAGGCACATAAGATTCAATTATGCCTTGCCTACTAAGAAGCAAAACTGAGTCCTATATCAGACATGTGAACGTAAGCAGGATAATTTATTGTTCCATGAAAGCTATTTTGTTGTATTTGTTATGATGGCCTTCGTATTAACCTAGAGACCAGTATACACTAAAATACATGTTCCATTTCCAAATTTGTTGGTTAAGATAAAACCTATTATTTTATTAAAAGTTGTTTAAAAAAATTTCTATATATCTCCATTAAAAGTTATTGATGTCAACAAACCAAAGTAACCAATAAAACCCTCCAAAAGATCCAAAATCCTATAAAGAACAATGTATTGAGAATAATATAGGTATATAAGCAAGAAGAATGGTGCAAGACTGCTCATCACTCTGACATGGCCAGCCTATCTAATAAGGAGGTGGGAACACAGGGTCAAAGAGCTATGATGCCAGGGCTCACATCTCCCAGGGGTGGGAGGAGTCAATGGACATGTAATCCTTTCAAATGCAAATAGGTTACTGGATCTGTATATCCATGGCATTCTGTTGTGAATATGCTGGAGGCGGCATCTGGGCTGGGGCTTCCTCCGGTGGTTGCTGAGGGTAATGAACTGATTAATGAATGGCCTTCAGCTGGCGCTGAATGGTAGGATATAAGTGGCCTGATTTCCCAGCAGCCTTGCCGGTTATCAATTGTTCTTCTGGTCTGGCTTGAAGCACTGCTAGATTTCTGCTCTCCTTCAGATAAGTGTTTGCTGTTTTTTTTTTTCTCTGTTTGATTTTCTCTGCTGGTTTGCTGCCTGCAGTGGACTGCAGCCTGTCCCCTTTTGGGGGTCTGGTGCTGCAATTGTGCTCCGTTTCTGTCTGCACTTTTGCTTTGCTCTTTTTACTTTTAATTTGCTGAATAGCGTTTTGTTACACCAGAGATCTGATTTAGGTGGAAGAGGTCGTGTGATCTCAGGTTTTTTGGCAATCAGAAGTGTTGGTATTTTTGTTAGGGTTTTTGTTGGATTGCAGTCAGAATTCTTTCCTGTACTTTTCTGTCTAGACAGATTGAGCCCCAGCGTTTGCTCATTCTATTTTCTGTCTGTGTCCGTGCTTTCTTCTTGTCTAACCGCCATTACATGTTTGGGGGATTCCTATTTTCTTTGGGGATCTGCTCCGGGGCAGATAGCTTTCATCTTTCTGCCTTTAGGTGTAGTTATCTCTCAGGCTGTGACGAGGCGTCTAGGATCAACGTAGGAATGCTCCACGGCTACCTCTAGTTGTGTGGTTAGTTCAGGTTACTGCAATCCAATAGGTTCCAGCCTCTCTGGTATATTACCGCTTTTGCTATTTTTTGCCATTTCTCCTCAGTTACCAAAACATAACAGCATTCTGACCATAACCCCATATAGAATAATAAATATACCCATATTCTTACCGCAAGTTAATGAAATGTTTCAACATGTGAATTCATCATTTTACCAATAGTCAACATATAAAACAATAATTGTACACATATTCTTACCGGGAACTGATCCAATATAACACTGGGCATGTGTATTAATGATATATCACCTATAATACCCACAAAGAACAATTATACCCATATTCCTAGCAGAAGTAAATCATATATGTTACTGGGCATGTGTATTTGTGATATTTCACCCATAATCCCCATACAGAACATAGTTATACCAATATTTCTATGACAAGTAGATGAAGTATGTTCCTGGGCATGTGTATTTGTGATATTTCACCCATAATCCTCATATAGAACAATAGTTATACCCATATTCCTATTGAATGTAAATTAAATATGTTCCTGGGCATGTGCATTTGTGATATTTCACCCATAATCCCCATACAGAACAATATACAAAAAAAAGCTGCACTCAAGCATACTAAAGCATGACAACATGGAATACATGAAATTTAGAATAGCAATATGACTTTGGAATATAAGGAAAAATTTGAGACGCTTAGTATAAACATTTGGCCAAACATTTTAAAGCCCACCAACCATCGTCAAGGTGGTCTCAATTCTGGTGAGTCCCTGACCTAATGTGAACATACCTCTATTAGGCTGATATCTGAATTTCTGGGTGAATATGCACCTCTGTCAGTAATGCCTGCATTTATGGGTAAAGTAGGGACCTGGTGTAATTAAAATCACCACCTGGTGGGGGCGGAGTGCTCGGTCAGCAAGCTAACATTCAATAGACAAAAAAACCTGACTGGCACATCCAGACTAATGTGAACTAGGTGCAAACCAAGGGAAGCTACCCCCATGTAAAACATACAAAAAAAGGCTGCACTCAAGCATACTAAAGCATGACAACATGAAATACATGAAATTTAGAATAGCAATATGGCTTTGTGTTAAAAATGCTTAATTTCATATATTTTTCCAGGACTTGTTACCAGATGCGATACTTCTAAAGAAAATGTCACGTTTCTTATAAAAAAAATTATAGTGGTTTATTGGACTGTTTACCAAAAAACATCATTACAAGAAAACATAAAATGAGTGAAATAGTTACGTAGAGATTGTCCATTTGTCCATAGCAAAACTTGTACACATCTTTCCTTGGTGTCCTGAATGGTAAAATGACATTCTGGCCTTGTCAGCAGCATAGCAGGGAAACAACACGTGGTTACAGCTGTTCATTCATCATAGTGCTCCATGTGTCTGTGGAGAGAGTGAGCGAGCAAGAGCGACCCCTCCCTTCGTGTAGCCATTATATCTAAGTCCCTTAGATCACGTGGTCTCTGTATATGGAGATGACACTTTACCATACAGAAATAGCATCTGTAATGTCAGCGATCGTTAACGTGCTTGGTACAGAATTGAGTGTATAAAGAATAAATCCATAACCAATAATTAATATTTAACAATTCCCCCTTTTGAGGGTGACAGACATTAATTGGAACCCTCAAAGTAGAGAAGTTCATCTTTAGGATAATCAGATCTTCTTTCTTCTTTTCTTCTTTGGCAAAATAATTTAATTTCAATAATAATAATAATATCAGATTATTGTTATATGCACTCAATAACATAATTATGCAAATTCATGTTATGGTAAGCCGTGACTAATATTCATATAAAATATATGTCTTATACTTTCCTAAACCTAAATTGAAGCGTCTCGGGTCCAGTCATCATCATCTGATGTCATCTGATCTTCATGTTGACGTCTTCTTCTTGATTCTTTTAAAACACAGTCTTTATACGATAATTCCTTTGAAATAACATGTAGATATTCTGGAGGCCGTGTGTCATGTGTCCATCAAAGTCCATAAATTCAAATGTTGATAAGAAAACAAAGTCCTTTGATGAAATGAAGCTTTAATATCTGAGCAGTGTCACCTTTAAAGACCTGGATGTTGTGAATGGGTTTGAGATGAGTTCTGAGCAGAGGCTCCCTCTGGTGGTTACAAGCGGTGCTAGTGAAGATTGTGAGGACTGGGAATCAGGTGTTACTGACTGGTCTTATATAAGGGAGTCATTTTCCCATCAGGGTTGCCGGTGATCAATTGTTCTGGTCTGAATCCTTCATTCCAGTTTCCCTTGTAGCCTGCTGTGTCGTTTCTGCATCTCCTGCTTACAGATAAGACTTTTGCTTCTTTTGTGTTTGTGCTATATTTTTGCATTTTGTACTGCACTTCTTTGGGGGCCTTCAGGGTCCCCTCTGGGGGCTTCTGCCCTCTCAGTTTAGTTCAGCCACTGAGTTTTGTTCTTTTGCTTTTTCCAGTTTTTTCAGTGGCTGCTGTTTTGATTTTGTTACACCAGAGAACTAATTTAGGTGGTAGAGGTCGTGTGATCTCAGGTGTTTTTGAAATTAGTAGAGTTGGTGCTTTTCAGGGTTTTCTGGGATTGCAGTAAGTACCCTTCCTATCCTTTTCTATTTAGATAGTTTGGGCCCCAGCGTTTGCTCATACTATTTTCTTTCTGTGTCAGTATTTCCTCTTGTCTAACCGCCATTACATGTTTGGGGGCTTTCTATTATCTTTGGGGTTCTGCTCCGGGGCAGATAGCTTTCCTGTTTCTGTCTTTAGGTGTAGTTAGTTTCTCAGGCTGTGACGAGGCGTCTAGGACCAACGTAGGAACGCTCCACGGCTGCCTCTAGTTGTGGTGGTTAGTCAGGGTACTGCAATCTCATAGATTCCAACTGCTCTGGTGTATTGCCTTTTTGCCTGCTCTCCTCAGCTACCGAAACATAACAGTATCACCGGCCTAAAAAATTGAAAATTGTATGGTACTCACAAAAGGGAAAAATATTGTGAAAGAAAAAAGGTTGTCAGAGATATTTTTCTGTTTGTTGCATTTTTTTTTTTCCCTCTGTATCTCTGGGTGCTGGGGAGGATCTTTTCTCCCAATGGAGTTTGCACGGTTGTCTGGCCGTGTGGATCAGCTTGCCACTGAGGGTCAGAGTATTGCTGCATATCTTGCTAGGTTGCCTGTTGTGGAACCTAGGATCCCATGCCAGATTTGTTTTTGGGGGATCGAGCTAAGTTTCAGAATTTCAAAAATAATTGTAAATTGTTTTTTGCCTTAAAATCTAAGTCCTCAGGAAACGCAGCGCAGCAGGTTCAAATTATCATCTCTCTCCTGCGCGGCGATCCTCAGGATTGGGCTTTTTCCCTGATACCTGGGGATCCTGTTTTGAGTGATGTTGATGCGTTTTTTCAGGCTTTGGGGTTATTGTACGATGAGCCTAATGTCACTGATCAAGCTGAAAAAGCCTTGTTGGCATTAAATCAGGGGCTTGATGACGCTGAGTTATACTGTCAGAGATTCCGTAGGTGGGCAGTCCTGACTAAATGGAATGACGATGCTTTGGCAGCCCTTTTCCGGAAGGGTCTGTCAGATAATGTAAAGGATGTTATGGTGGGATTCCCTGTCCCCTCTGGTCTCAATGATTCTATGTCATTAGCGATTCAAATTGACAGACGTTTGCGTGAGCGGAGAAGTATGCGTGGAATGGTGTTGCCTTGTGAACCAGCTTCTGAACCCATGCAGTGTGATGGAGTGGTGTCTGGGGCACAGCGTCATGAGTTTCGAAAGCGCAATGGGTTATGTTTCTACTGTGGTGATGCCTCTCATGCTATTTCAGTCTGCCCTAAGCGGGGAAGACGTTTTGCACGCTCAGTTGTCTTGGGTAGTGTTCAGACTAAGTTTTTATTAACTGTCACTCTGATATGCTCTCTGTCCTCATTTTCTGCTCAGGCTTTCGTTGATTCTGGAGCAGCTATTAACCTGATGGATTATGATTTTGCTAAACGTTGTGGGTTTCCCTTGATACCCCTACAGAAGTCTATTCCCCTACTGGGGATCGATTCTACCCCTTTGGCTGAGAATAAACCCCAGTTTTCTACTCAGGTGATAATGAGGGTTGAACCTGATCACCAGGAGTGCTGCAAATTTTTGGTTCTATATAATCTGCATGACATTATCGTGCTGGGTTTCCCTTGGTTACAGTCTCATAATCCTGTTTTGGATTGGAAATCTGTGTCTGTAACCAGTTGGGGCTGCCAATGTGTTAATACCAACACTCCTGTTTTTTCTGCCTCCCCCCAGGCTCAGGATGTTCCTGACTTTTTGTTTGATTTTTCTGATGTGTTTAGCGAAAGTAAATCTGCATCCTTGCCTCCCCATAGGAGCTATGACTGCGCTATTGAATTAGTGCCGGGTAGTAAATTCCCTAAAGGTCGCCTTTTTAACTTGTCTGTACCTGAACATGACGCTATGCGGTCTTATATCAAGGAATCATTGGAGGAGGGTCATATCAGACCATCCTCTTCACCCTTAGGTGCCGGTTTTTTCTTTGTGGCCAAAAAAGATGGTTCATTAAGGCCGTGTATTGATTATCGTCTCTTGAACAATATTACTGTGAAATATCAATACCCGTTACCCTTGATTTCTGACCTGTTTTCCAGGGTGAAAAACGCTACTTGGTTTACCAAGCTTGACCTCAGGGGGGCGTATAACCTTATTCGCATTAAGCACGGGGATGAATGGAAGACGGCATTCAATACCCCTGAAGGGCATTTTGAGTACCTAGTGATGCCCTTTGGGCTCACTAATGCTCCTTCCGTCTTCCAGTCCTTCATGAATGACATTTTCAGGGATTTTGTGGATAAATTTCTGATTGTTTATTTGGATGATATCTTGATTTTTTCTAATGACTGGGACTCTCATGTGAAACATGTTCGAACTGCATTCCAGATTTTGAGAGAGAATGCTCTGTATGTGAAGGGATCAAAGTGTCTTTTTGGCATACAGAGGATCTCATTTCTGGGATTCATTTTGTCCCCATCTGTTGTTGAAATGGACCCGGTCAAGGTTCAGGCCATCTGTGATTGGGTCCAACCTACTTCATTAAAGGCTCTTAAGAGATTTTTGGGTTTTGCCAATTTTTATCGTAAATTTATTGGTAATTTCTCGGTTATTGTTAAACCATTAACTGATTTGACCAGAAAGGGTTCTGATGTGGTGAATTGGCCTCCTGAGGCAGTCTCTGCATTTCAGGAACTTAAGCAGAGATTCACTTCTGCTCCTGTTCTACGGCAGCCTGATGTTTCTCTGCCATTTCAGGTGGAGGTTGATGCCTCTGAAATTGGGGCAGGTGCCGTTTTGTCCCAAAAAGATCCAGAGACCTCTAAAAGTAACCCTTGTGCCTTTTTCTCTCGAAAATTTTCTCCTACTGAACGTAATTATGACGTGGGTAATCGGGAGTTGTTGGCCATGAAGTGGGCTTTTGAAGAGTGGAGACATTGGCTGGAGGGAGCCAAACATCAGGTGGTGGTCCTTACGGACCATAAGAATCTGGTCTATCTGGAATCTGCCAAGCGACTCAATCCTAGACAGGCCAGGTGGGCCTTGTTTTTCACACGTTTTAATTTTGTGGTTTCCTTTCTTCCTGGCACTAAGAATGTTAAGGCGGATGCCCTCTCGAGGAGTTTCCTTGCGGACTCTCCTGAGTTATCTGATCCTTCTGTTATTTTGAAAGAGGGTGTAGTTCTTTCCGCCATCTCGCCCAATTTGAGACTTGCTCTGGAGGGGTGTCAGGAGGATAGGCCCGAGCGCTGCCCTGTTGGAAAATTGTTTGTCCCGGACCAATGGAAAAAGAGTGTGATGTCTGAGATTCATTGTTCCGCATTGGCTGGGCATCCCGGAATTTTTGGTACCAGAGACTTGGTTAGTCGGTCCTTTTGGTGGCCTACCTTGTCTCGTGATGTCAGGGAATTTGTGCAGTCCTGCGGGACTTGCTCTCGCTCCAAGCCTTGCTCTCGCTCTAGTGGTTTGTTGATGCCATTGCCTGTGCCCAAGAGACCATGGACCCATATCTCTATGGATTTCATTTCCGATCTTCCTGTTTCTCAGAGAATGACCACCATCTGGGTAATTTGTGATAGATTTTCCAAAATGATACATCTTGTGCCATTACCTAAGTTGCCTTCCTCCTCTGAATTGGTGCCGTTGTTCCTTCAGCACGTGGTTCGTTTACACGGCATTCCTGAGAACATTGTGTCTGACAGAGGAGTCCAGTTTGTTTCCAGATTTTGGAGGACTTTTTGTTCTAAACTGGGTGTTCAATTGTCTTTCTCCTCGGCATTTCATCCTCAGACCAATGGTCAAACTGAGAGAACAAACCAACATTGGAGACTTATCTAAGATGCTTTGTGTCTGCTGATCAGGATGACTGGGTCTCTTTTTTGCCTTTGGCTGAGTTTGCTCTTAATAATAGGGCTAGCTCTGCCACTTTGATGTCTCCGTTTTTCTGTAATTCTGGGTTTCACCCTCGATTTTCTTCAGGACAGACGGAGGCTTCTGTCTGTCCAGGTGTTGACTCTGTTGTGGAGCGTATGCAACAGATTTGGGACCAGGTAGTGGAGAGGTTGTCCCTCTCTCAGGAGAAGGCCCAGCGGTTTGCTAACCGGCATAGGACTGATGGTCCTCGGTTTAAAGTGGGGGACTTGGTCTGGTTGTCCTCAAAGAATATTCCTATGAGAGTAGCATCTCCTAAATTTAAGCCTAGGTTCATTGGACCTTATAAGATCATGGAGATTATTAATCCTGTTTCTTTTCGTTTGCTTCTTCCAGGGACATTTAAGATCCATAACGTGTTCCACAAGTCCTTGTTGAAGAGGTTTGTTGAGCCAGTGGTTCCTGCTGCTGTGCCTCCTGACCCTGTTTTGGTTGAGGGCAATCTGGAGTATGTGGTTGAGAAAATATTGGATTCTCGTTTTTCTAGACGGAAACTCCAGTATTTGGTTAAATGGAGAGGTTATGGTCAGGAAGACAATTCTTGGGTGTTTGCTTCGGACATCCATGCTAGGAGACTTATCCGTGCGTATCATAGAACTCATCCTGACCGACCTGGTTGCTCAAATGAGGGTTCGGTGACCCCTCCTCAAGGGGGGGTACTGTTGTGAATGGGTTTGAGATGAGTTCTGAGCAGAGGCTCCCTCTGGTGGTTACAAGCGGTGCTAGTGAAGATTGTGAGGACTGGGAATCAGGTGTTACTGACTGGTCTTATATAAGGGAGTCATTTTCCCATCAGGGTTGCCGGTGATCAATTGTTCTGGTCTGAATCCTTCATTCCAGTTTCCCTTGTAGCCTGCTGTGTCGTTTCTGCATCTCCTGCTTACAGATAAGACTTTTGCTTCTTTTGTGTTTGTGCTATATTTTTGCATTTTGTACTGCACTTCTTTGGGGGCCTTCAGGGTCCCCTCTGGGGGCTTCTGCCCTCTCAGTTTAGTTCAGCCACTGAGTTTTGTTCTTTTGCTTTTTCCAGTTTTTTCAGTGGCTGCTGTTTTGATTTTGTTACACCAGAGAACTAATTTAGGTGGTAGAGGTCGTGTGATCTCAGGTGATTTTGAAATTAGTAGAGTTGGTGCTTTTCAGGGTTTTCTGGGATTGCAGTAAGTACCCTTCCTATCCTTTTCTATTTAGATAGTTTGGGCCCCAGCGTTTGCTCATACTATTTTCTTTCTGTGTCAGTATTTCCTCTTGTCTAACCGCCATTACATGTTTGGGGGCTTTCTATTATCTTTGGGGTTCTGCTCCGGGGCAGATAGCTTTCCTGTTTCTGTCTTTAGGTGTAGTTAGTTTCTCAGGCTGTGACGAGGCGTCTAGGACCAACGTAGGAACGCTCCACGGCTGCCTCTAGTTGTGGTGGTTAGTCAGGGTACTGCAATCTCATAGATTCCAACTGCTCGGTGTATTGCCTTTTTGCCTGCTCTCCTCAGCTACCGAAACATAACACCTGGACTTACATTGGCTCGCCTTGGATATTTCTGGAATCCTCCATGCCATCCGCACTGGTCTTGGAACAGGTGTGACATCTTTGGTCAGCAAAGCAAGGGTTAAAATGACTCTTCCTTGCTAAAGATAGCACCATAACCAGTCCTTAGTCCTAATACACAGGACACATGTCAGGGTTGTAGTTTCCTGACAACTTATTGTTCACCAGCTTTCATTGAAGCTTCATAGGTGATAGGAAACCACTGGAACGTGATAAAAGCGTGATAACACAGTTCATATTAGCATCATAGGATCATCGTCCTCTGCCATTGTGGTTGTCAGGTTAGATACTGCGATCGTGGCTGTCAGTGGTGGATACTGCAGTTGTTGTCAGTGGTGGATACTGCAGTTGTTGTCAGTGGTGAATACTGCAGTTGTTGTCAGTGATGAAATTAATTGTAATCGACACAGTCTATTATTACTCAGACATCATGTAGCCTTTTTACCTTCTGGAACTTCGGGTTTTTCTTCTTGCAACTTTTTAAATTTACTTGAATTTAGAAATATGAAAAGTCTTTATTAACGTAATTCCAATATCTTGCTTGAAGTCTTCATTCCCTATTCTATACCAAATCTGGTAATTTTCCTGTCCTATAATATCACAGCGTACCATAGCAATCAGTAATATCCATAGAATTATTATCAGAATAGTAATATGGAATTCATGTTTGTGTAGTAAAACAATAATAAATGATAATGCATTATTAACCATATTCTTCATGAGATAGAACATTTTTATGTCATTGGTGTAATTACCTTTTCAACCCATAGGTGTCAGTGTGTTTTTCATGTAACAAGTGTTTCCATCTTTATTACTAAAACTTTATTAATGGAATATATTTATTAGACCAATAATAGGTAAGAATGTATAGCCATGAACCAAAATGTGAATATGAGTGAATGAATGAATGAATGAATGAATGAATGAATTATTGTATTTACTCAGAATTAGAACATTTTCTTCTAATGAATCGATATCTTCACTATATTTAATGAAGCAATATTCTCATACTAGACATTACTTTATTAAATATTGATGTTTCTTGATTGAGATAAAAAATAAAAATTAAGAATCAAAAATAGAGATAAAGGAAGAATAAAAATTAAATGAAAAATAAGAATAAAAACAAAAATATGAATAAAAATAAAAATAAGGCCTTTATATGTTTATGACAAATGCTGAGCAGTTATGTTCTCAGTAACACATACCCTTAATATTTCCATTATCTGGATGATTTCATATTTGTCATGATCTTGTGTTACCAAAATATTCATATTATGCAACTTTGCATGTAATCCCCTTCTTAGTGTAAAGAAATGACTCTTTATAATACTTAATGTTATTATCTCTAGTAGTTATACCATTGTACCTTTTTATATTCTTTAAAATGTGTGAAGAAGACATATTGATGAAATGTGATGATGTATTCAGGATCAAAAGCACATTTCCCCCTTAATACCAAAAAATATTATTTTATGAAATAATTCATTTATCAAAACCAAAAAGGAAAAAATAATTGTTTTATAAATTATTT
>JARQOD010007694.1:0-38364 GCA_033576555.1 Oophaga sylvatica
CCTCCCCCTGACCCCGAGGTAGTCCCCCCCAAAGAGTGTGAATCCCCCGAGAACGACCCACCTCGCTGAACACCCCACCCCGCCTCCGACACAGCAATCATCGAGGGCTTGGAACCTTGGAAGAGGGGGATCAGAGGGGACCGGTGAGCCCCTCCTTGGCAACCCAGCGTCGGGGGGGGCTTAGATTTTTTGCCTGTTCTTCTTTCCGCCTCTTACCGGTACTTTGTCACCCTTTTTTTTAGCTGCTCCACCACCTCTTCCCCACTTTCATACGGGAAGAGTTATCAGAAGCCCACCCCCTCTCCATCCTCCGGATCTCCTCGCTCCACCTTCCCCCCGGGGCCCCCAAGGCCTTCGGCTGCTGCCTCCAGGGGGGCAGTTCTCACCCCAGTTCCGGAGGCTTTCCTCCCCCTCCCCTTTTGGGCCTCACCTGTTGCCACTGGTGGCAATGTACCACCTCGCCTTTCCTCCTGACCCCTCAGCTCCCCTCACGCCACCACCCCCAGCCCCACGGAAGGTTGCACCACCGGGACCCCCCATGGCTCCCCCCCCTGGCCAAGACGGTGCCGAAAAGGAGCGGGGCGGCGGCTATACGGGTGACCTAGGTCACCACACAGGACACCTAAGCACCACAGGCGCGGCAAATACCAACCCCACCACACAAGGCACCTTCTGCCCTTGCGCCTGCGCTGAAGTGGCGGGGATCACCCACCTTGGCAGACCTTCGTTGCCCCTGGTAAATCTGGATTCTTTCCCCCCTCCCCAAAATGCTGAGGGGGGATGTGGGGACTGACCTCCTGAAACCTTCAACTTTACCATGAAGGTCCAGCCCCCTGACCAAATGCCAACTCCCCTATTTTCTTAGGGATGTCCGTGACTTCCCCAAATGGGAAAGCCACGTCATGTGTCACCCCAGAGATTACCGTTACTTGTCAGAAGGTCACCCTCTTACACATTTGGCGAGACCCCCCCTGAACGTTAAAGTCTCGCCACCGGCTCCCCCTTTTTCCAGTTCGAAATTTACCAAAAAGCCACCCTCGGCCAACAAAACTAATCGAAGAGGAGGCGCCAAACGGAAGAATCAGGGCAAAGATGTCCGTCCGCCCTGAAGTCCATCTTCAGAAGGAGCCCAAACCCTCGTCTTGGGGCACCTTCACTGCCCTCCACCGAAAGGGGACCACATCCGCCTGGCCACCCCCTGCCCCCGCTGCGGGGGACCAAACCGTTTCCCCCCCCCCCTTTATCTTGGAAGCAGCCGGCCGTTCTATCCACCAAAGGCCAAGCCACCTCTCGCCCTTACATTGTCGTCCCGTTCTCCCTTTTGGGGGGCCCCAGGAAACGGCGCCGCAAACCCATCCTTGAGGTCCAGGGGCGAGGAAACCCCCTGACCAACCCTGAGGCTCCAGCCACCACCTCCGAATAACCAGAGGACGGCGGTGGGGGGCAGATGGACCGGCCCCCCCCCCCCTCCTTCCAAACCATCAGCACCCCATTCCACTTACCCCCCCCTTCACACTACCACTTTAGATCATTCCACCCGCATCCTCAACCACTGACACTTCCAACACACACCCCTCCTCATCCACTCATCAGCACCCCACTCTCATCACACACACTGGGGTCAAATTATTTGCCTCACTTTTGGGTATTTACAATGTTTCTGCCCCCCCCCCGCCCACCTACTGGGGCATCTTCCCTCCGGGGGTTTTTTCGGACACCACAGTGCCTGGCCCTTTAAGATCGTCTGCCATTGGGGCTTCAGCACACTTCCTCCACCCGCACAAGCTGCCTTCCTCTCGGGTGGCAAGACCAATCCAGAGCATCCGCCTCCAGCTCCACCTGGCTCTTCGCCGGCACCCCACGAGGTAAGTCCCCAGACTCAGGGACCCGGCCAGCATGCACCCTTGCTGCTGTCGCGCAGTTTCGCTCCATTGCTGATCACCACATTTTTTTTTTTTGCTGGAAGCCACGCCCCCATCTCCAACTTCACAATGCTGCCGTCCAGAGTGCACCCATGAGCGGCGGGTGCCGAAGCCACGCCCCCCAGACCGGCCGCAGCGGGACCCCCCAAACCGACCCGGACCGGGTCCCCCCCCAGGGGCCCCCCCCCCCGGGGGGTACCATCCCCCGGGAACACGCCCCCCCCCCACACCCGGGCCACAAACAGCTTTGGCGCACAACCCGGCGGCCGGCCCCAGGCTTGGCCCCCCCCTTAGCACACCGCGGCGGGGCCCCCCCGGCCCAGACTTTTTACCCAGCCCCACCACTTGTTTTTTATGAGCCGGCTCCCGGAGCGCAGGCCCCGCCCCCCCCTTTACTTTACAGTCCTGTGTCCCCAAAGCGATCCAGTAAAACGGATCCGTAAGTGGGGACCCAACACCACGCCACCGCCGGGATGCGGGTCCCGGCTGCCACTCTCTGCCCACCACTGGGCCGCCCTCCACAACCATGCTCCAAACAACACACACTACCCCCTCCATTACCACAAACAGAGGCGGTGCCCTGCTTTCATGGCCTGTAATCTCCCCGCTCCCTTGCTCGGACCCACAACAGAGCCCGAGCCGGGGTGGTACGGGTCGCACAGCGGACCCGGGGGCCCCAGAGAGGAGGACATACACAAACTCTGGACATAAGAGTTTTCTTTACTTTCTTCTTAGCTTTTCTCTTCATCCCCCTCCTGGTTGCCTCGTCATCGAGATCCTCCCCGAACCCAGCTGGTTAAACCGGACCGGGACTCGATCTGCCGATCTGCTGCATGACAGGCACCCCCCTCACGTAACTACTACCACCATCCTCATCCCCCCCTCGCATCCGCGGCCCTCTGAAAGCCGAATCTGGCGGGAACCACTTGCTCGGGGGCTATCCCTTGCGACGCCTGGAGACTCTTACCAGGCCCCAGGCGGTGGGTAGGGCGCGACCTCCTCCTCGCATCCTCCCCTCCACCGCCTGGGCGGGGCCCTTGGGCCCCCAGGACCCCTCCGGCATGGCTCTGAACCGGTCGTCATTCCCAACTTTTCACGGAAGGGCCCGCTGCCGGCCAGGATCTCGCACCTCCGGGTTTTCCAGGTCTTCTATGGATCCGGATCATTCTGACCGCGCGGTAGCTCGGCCTTCTTATTGCCGGAGGCCCGTTGGACCTCTCCTTAGCTACCCTCAACTCCCCCCAGAGGGATTTTTAGCTTCCTTGAGGCGCCTCATACTCACAAAGGTGCGCATGACACGGAACCATGACCACGGTGGCTCTTTCGCCATCTTGGTGCCCCATTTAGGGCCCCGCTGCGCACCCCTGCTCGACTCGGCCTACCTCCGGGGAAGGAGCCGCCGCGGCCATGGCCTCGGGGGACGCGGGTCCTCATCGGATCCTTGGCCAATCTTGTTATCCAGCCGGATTTGGGAGTCCTCCCACCCCCCCGCCGGCTTGGACCAGGAGGGAGCCGGGGGCCCGCCCCGAGGCCGTCCCAAGATTACCTTCTTACTCGGGAGGTGGCGACAAAAAGTCCTGGATGGAAAAACTTCACCCCCTTCCCGAGCACACACCAGGCACCAAGTCGACCGC
Source organism: Oophaga sylvatica (assembly GCA_033576555.1). Taxonomy (NCBI): domain Eukaryota; kingdom Metazoa; phylum Chordata; class Amphibia; order Anura; family Dendrobatidae; genus Oophaga; species Oophaga sylvatica. The sequence goes on from JARQOD010007694.1 coordinate 3,557, forward strand.
CTGCAAGCTCCGCCCCTTCCGGGGAGGTCCAGAGCTGCACTCCTATTCGCGGTGCTCACGGTCATACTTACATTACTGACCGTACTGATCTTGAGTTACAGTCTGTATTATACTCCAGACGCTCACTGTTCCTGGTGCAGTCACTGTGAACCTACATTACATTACTGTTCCTAAGTTACATCCTGTATTATACTCCAAGCTGCACTCACTATTCTGCTGGTGCAGTCACTGTATAAAATACATTACATTACTTATCCTGTACTGATCTTGAGTTACAGCCTGTATTATAACTCCAAGCTGCACTTACTATTCTGCTGGTGCAGTCACTGTGTACATACAATACATTACTGATCCTGAAATGACCTGAGTTACATCCAATATTAACCCCAGAGCTGCACTCGCTATTCTACTGGTGCAATCACTGTGTGCATACATTACTGAAAACAATACTGATCCTGAGTTACATCCTGTATTATCCTCCAGAGCTGCACTCACTTGTCTGCTGGTGCAGTCACTGTGTAGATGTGTGGCCCAGCTATGTCAGGCACACATAATCCAGGAGAATGCACAGGAAGGTAACCGCAAAAGCTTGATATCCTTTCACGTCACTCACACTTTGAGACACACCCACCAGGGGTATAGGAGGTAGTGACACATACAAGCTCATTCAAGTTTCCTGTCTGAGAAGAGCTCAGATCAGTCAGTTTCCTGTCTTCGGACAGAGAGTTCAGTGATTCAGTTTCCTGTCTTAGGACAGTGCAGTTCAGTTTTCAGTCCAGTCTGGACTTGGAGGATACTGAGACTATTCAGTGACTCTAGAAGAAAGCTGACATTTCCATCAAAAGCTACAAGTGCTTATGTTAAGAGCGCGAGCAGGGCGAAGGGCACAGTGAAAGACAGAGAGAAGTGCTTCAGGTATTGGATTACCTGCACTAATTCACCGGAAAACCGGGTCCGAAGCGTTGCTAGAGTTTCAAGCCTAGAAAACAAGATAACCGGAGGCTATCTGGACTACAGGTCGCAGAGAGCAGCCCTAAGCGCCAATACGTAAACGGAGTCAGGGGAACAAGGACTTTTAGCTAGGCCAAGCATAGAAGGACTTAGTTCTCTCAACATCTGGTATTCAAGACTAGAAGGCTTCACCACAATGTTGGCCGGGCGTTACAGCTATTGAAAAGCTGGAGATTGCAGAGTTAACTTCGCTTCATGCAAGTTTGGACTCAGATACATATGAATAAAGGAGGCCTCTAACCTGCTCAGCGGTTTCCCAAATGTGCATTTTCCACCCCCACCAGCTTCCCGGACCTGCTTGAAACACCTACAAGTAAAGGTATGGAAAGAAGCTGCATTGTGTGTGACTGAATCTTATCTACACCCTGCATCATCACCATAGACTTCCCCGGGACCAGTCTCACCTGTGGGAAAACTTACCACCCACTGCCCCCATAACATCCCCTTGAAGATCCATACAGCGCGCTGGTCCAATTGATCAGATACCACAGGTGGCGTCACGAACTACCTATCCTTATAATCCCCTTAAATACCCCCAATGCATGACCGCCAGGGCCACAGACCGAGTCCCGCTGCCAGTGACATCTCCCAAGAAATCAATGGGCTCGGTGCTGAGTACCCCTAGCCCTGGTATCCACACATGTGGTGCGAGTCAATCAACTTGGCGTCACGTACAGGATGCGAAGCTTGCAATTGTGAGTCCTGTGTTCCTATTGAACTGTTTGGTGAAAAAGACTGTTTGCTGCATTTGGCACCAAATACCGCCATTTAAAACCGCCATATTCGCGCCCTAAGGCGCTGGAGGAGAAGTGGGGTGGCATTCGGGGCGTGTACCCCCCCTGTGGCGCGAAAGTTATGGCCGCCCTCTCAAAATGCTACTATAATGTGCGATCCTGCCCCACTGCTAAGGAAATCCGCCTCCTCTTCATCTTCTATCAAAGAGGAGGAGGGGCGCAAATCCCCCCTCCACGGAAGGGACCGACTGTTCCTGATGGAAACTACAGTCTGGCCTGGGACGAGATTGGCGGAAGGACAGGAGAAATCGTGCGGAGGGGCGGAGGCGTACAAACCCTGCTCACCGGAGGAATTACTGCCTTTTGGGCCGGACTGTCCCCCCGATCGGGACACTGACCCCGCTATGCTGGAGCTGCAAAAGAGAATGCGGTGCTCAGAAATTAATCCAGCGTCATGCAGACATGCAGGAGACAGAGAGACGCTGGCGTGCCCAGACACAGCGGGTGCTGTGGGACGCAGTGTTTTCCTCCCTACCGACATCACCCCCATCACTTGATTTCCCAAAGTCCCTGCTGAAGAAGGCTGAAGGACAACCGGAGGCTGCCCCCAAAAGTGCTGTACCTGATCCCACCGATGCGGAGGTGGAGGAGAAGGAGGCTGAGGAGGTCCTGCCCGGTCCGGAGTGCCAGCCAGGCCAGGAGGCCGCAGCAGACTACGATTTCCCCGGTAAGAACACCGGAGGGGTCCCAGCCATCACTGCCGGAAATCGACTGGGACGAGATGGGACGTCTGGATGATGTGACTTACGACCCCCAAAACCCGGGAAATGCCTGGCAACACTGCGAGAAAGAGAGACAACGGCAGGAGGAAGAGAGAAAGATACAGCGAGACCGACAGGAATGGCATGAGAAGTTCTTCGCTGAAAAAGAAACCGTCCGCCGAGATAAAGGTACCCGACGGGAACCGCGGCGTCAGGGTGCGTCACCGAATTCAACTCCGCAAGGGCTGGGGCTTTATCCGGGAGCCGGGCCTCTATCCGGGGTCTTTGTGAGCCGCCGGGACGTAGAGTCCCACTTGCCCATCGGTCATCCTGGAAGGGATCTGATAAATGGGGACATAGTAAGCTACACGCGACACTGGGGTTTAAAGGGATGGTATGCCCTAAACGTCTCTGTTATCAGTGACCCCGTCCCCGACGCCGGTACCGTACACAATACTGAAGCGTCCCAGTCCCGAGCTCCCACAGCATCAGACCGTGCACTGGAGTCGCCCCCTGCATACCCATCTCGACCTACGTCGCCCCTGCATCGCAAGCTAGATCTTATTCTGTGGCACCTACTGCAGCGCAATCTACGTTATATTTCGGAGAGGTCCCAGTGAGGTCCCCACCAGCACAAACAAGAGATGTTGCGACCCAGACTTATATTGCAGGACATGATATCCTAGTAATGGAAACCAAAGGACATCGTGTATTCTGTCTCCAGGGATGGAAAAGGTCAATGTCACCACTACTAAGTAAAGAAGAAAAACCAGTAGGACCCAGACAGGGGTTTACTGCACCTGAATATGTAAAAAGTTTTTAAAGAAGAAGTTTTTTGCCAAATTGCACTTTATTTATAATATGTATGATGATGTTTACATATTTAAATAGAATACCCGGCTGGGTAAAGAGTTTAGAAAGTTAAAAAGTAAATGTGATGATGATTGCATAGTTTGCATAAAATACCCCGGTTGGGTAAAGCGAGTTAAAGTGAAATGGAGAATTAATGAATACTTGAAATATATATATCTATGTGTCTTTTCTCATGCATGGACTGCGTGGCTGTGGACTGTGCCAGCCCAAAAACTTTAATGTAAATAGTTTGCACTACGGTGCCTTATCTTGGTTTTACACAAAACCATTACTATCTACCTCTGAAGAAAAACCCGTATGGTGTGGCCTAGAGTGAGGTCTGCAGTCAGAAGTCCTGCAGCCCACCCAGGACCCACGTGGGAGGTTTTTGGTGCGGGTCCTCCACAAGAATATTATCTTGTATTTATTGAAAAATGTTTTGATACTTTGATACTTTTGTATTTTTCTAATGTACAAATTGTAACGTTCAAGAAGTCTTACCTCCCGGATGGGAAGAGTTAAAATGTTGTTGTTTAATGCAAAACAAAAATGTTTTCTTTTTCTCTTTTACAGCCCGGAGTGCTGTGTTTAACCAAGGGGGGTGTGTGGCCCAGCTATGTCAGGCACACATAGTCCAGGAGAATGCACAGGAAGGTAACCGCAAAAGTTTGATATCCATTCACGTCACTCACACTTTGAGACACACCCACCAGGGGTATAGGAGGTAGTGACACATAGCAGAGCTCATTCAAGTTTCCTGTCTGAGAAGAGCTCAGATCAGTCAGTTTCCTGTCTTCGGACAGAGGAGTTCAGTGATTCAGTTTCCTGTCTTAGGACAGTGCAGTTCAGTTTCAATCCAGTCTGGACTTGGAGGATACTGAGAGCTATTCAGTGAGCTCTAGAAGAAAGCTGACATTTCCATCAAAAGCTACAAGTGCTTATGTTAAGAGCGCGAGCAGGGCGAAGGGCACAGTGGAGAAGACAGAGAGAAGTGCTTCAGGTATTGGATTACCTGCACTAATTCACCGGACACCGGGGTCCGAAGCGTTGCTAGAGTTTCAAGCCTAGTAACAAGATAACCGGAGGCTATCTGGACTACAGGTCGCAGAGAGCAGCCCTAAGCGCCAATACGTAAACGGAGTCAGGGGGAACAAGGACTTTTAGCTAGGCCAAGCATAGAAGGACTTAGTTCTCTCAACATCTGGTATTCAGAGACATAGAAGGCTTCACCACAATGTTGGCCGGGCGTTACAGCTATTGAGAAAGCTGGAGATTGCAGAGTTAACTTCGCTTCATGCAAGTTTGGACTCAGATACATATGAAGTAAAGGAGGCCTCTAACCTGCTCAGCGGTTTCCCAAATGTGCATTCTCCACCCCGACCAGCTTCCCGGACCTGCTTGAAACACCTACAAGTAAAGGTATGGAAAGAAGCTGCATTGTGTGTGACTGAATTCTTATCTACACCCTGCATCATCACCATAGACTTCCAGGACCAGTCTCACCTGTGGGAGACTTACCACCCAGCTGCCCCCATAACATCCCCTGTGAAGATCCATACAGCAGCGCTGGTCCAATTGATAGATACCACAGGTGGCGTCACGAACTACCTATCCTTATATCCCCTGTAAATATCCCCCTGTCAGGATCCCGTCTGGGTTGGAGCCGATGTTACTGCAAACACTAGGGAAAGCAGAGGCAGGTAGCGTAGTCAGAAGGCAGGCCGAGGTCGGTACACAGGAAAGCAGTGTTTGTAGCAGGGAAGCAGGCAAATAACGTAGTCAGGTGGCAGCCGGAGGTCGGTACACAGGAAAGGCAGTTCGGTAGCAGAGGAGCAGGCAGATAACGTAGTCAGGTGGCAGCAGGAGGTCGGTACACAGGAGAGCAGTGTTTGTAACAGCAGGAACAGCAGGGGAAAGAGCTTGACTAAAGGCTGGAAGCACAATAATCTCGCAATGACACACCCACAGGGCCAGGTTTATATAGGTGTGTAATTGGCAATCAGAGGCCCAATCAAGAGAGCACTAGGTGTAGACAATCAGGAAGAACAGTCAATGGTATCTGGGTTCAGCAAGGAACTTTGCAGCCAGCAGAATAGCTCAGATGGTAGAGCTGCTGGCCAGTGGACAAGAGGTACTGGTTCGACTCCTGACAGTACTCCCCTCCTTCCAGGATGGCCTCTGGACATCTCAGGAGCTGGCTTATCCGGGTACCTTTGATGAAAGGCTCTTGTTAGTCTAGGAGCATGGACGTTGTCCCTTGGTTCCCATGAATTTTCCTCTGGTCCGTAACCCTTCCACTGCACCAGATACTGCAGTTTACCTCTGAATTTTCGGGAGTCCAGAATCTTATCCACAATGTATTCTTCTTCACCACGGATCCTTTCTGGTGGAGGAGGTGGCTGAATTCTTCCTGGAAACGGGTTTTCACAGAAGGGTTTGAGCAAGGATATGTGAAACACTGGATGAATCTTTAGATTGTTGGGAAGTTTTAAACGAAAAGCAACCTGGTTAATTTTTGCAGAAATTTGAAAAGGTCCAATGAATTTCTGACCCAATTTGGAGGATGGCACATGTGTCTTAAGGTTTTTAGTGGACAGCCAAACTTTGTCTCCAACCTGAAGAGCAGGGGGCACTCTCCGATGTTTATCTGCTGCTTCCTTATATTCTTCCTGGGTCTTGAGCAATATCTCTGATAATTCCTTCTGGGATTCCTGTAATTTTGTAAGCCTGTCATTAACAGCAGGAATGGGAGTGTTCACTGGCAGATTAGGGATAAATACTGGATGTACTCCATAATTAGCAAAAAATGGGGTTTGAGATGTAGCGCTATGTATGGAGTCCACTATGACAAGGATGACGGTCATCTGTTTGGAAGGGGGTAGTTCCACAATAAAATCCATGGAAATAGATCCCCAAGGCCTGGATGGAACTGGGAGTGGTTGCAAGAGTCCTAGAGGAGACGATCGTGGGGTCTTGTTTCGTGCGCATGTTAAACAGGTTGAAACATATTTCCTCACGTCCTTCCTACAATTAGGCCACCAAAAGAAACGAAGTAGTAAGTCTTGTGTTTTTGCAACTCCAGGATGTCCTGCCAGTTTAGAATCATGGACACTTTGAGGACTTCAAGGCGAGAAGATTCAGGTACATATATTTGGTGTTTCTGCATCCAAAACCCCTCTTTGAATGAAAGATCGACGTCTTCCGAAGGATGGTTAAGGAAAGAGTCCTCTTGATATCCATATTTAATTCTATTACCTAGTCCTCTAGAGTGCAATATTCCCAAAAAATTTTTAGGGCCTAGAATTGTATCATCATTACTAGACCTCTCCTGAGGTTCCGAACACATCCTGGACAGGGCGTCAGCCTTGCCATTCCTTGAACCAGGCCGGTAAGAGATTATAAAATTGAATCTTGAGAAAAATAAGGCCCATCGTGCTTGTCTTGCAGACAATCTTTTTGCTGTACGGAGGAATTCAAGATTCTTGTGGTCCGTGAGGACAGTCACAGGGTGATTGGCACCTTCCAGAAGATGTCTCCACTCGGAGAAGGCAACTTTAATGGCTAACAGTTCTTTATTACCAATGTCGTAGTTCTTTTCTGCAGATGACATGGTGTGGGAAAGAAACGCACATGGGTGAAGTTGCATCTTGTCCCCAACTCGCTGAGACAGAATAGCTCCCACTGCAGAGTCCGAGGCGTCCACTTCGACAGTAAATGGCAATTCAGGATTTGGGTGTACTAACAATGGAGCAGACGTAAAAAGAGTTTTCAACTTGTCAAAAGCCTCCTGTGCCTCTGGAGACCAGAAAAATGCTTTTGTCTTTTTTGTTAGTGTAGTAATTGGTAGTATGATCCGTGAAAAGTTCTTTATAAATTTTCGGTAAAAATTTGCAAATCCTATGAAACGCTGGACGTCTTTTAAATTTCTTGGAACAGGCCAGTCCACTACAGCATTGATTTTGCCAGGATCCATGCTCAGACCTTCTGGGGAGATGATATATCCCAGAAATTGGATACTGGTTTGTTCAAACTCACATTTTTCAAGTTTAATGTAGAGATGGTTCTCCTGTAGTCGTTCCAAGACTAACTGGACGTGCCTGCGATGCTCTTCCAAGGTGTCTGAAAATATAAGAATGTCATCGAGATAAGCCACAACGAATTGGTCCAAGAAATCTCGAAATACATCATTAATAAAATGTTGAAAGGTGGCTGGGGCATTGCTAAGGCCAAAGGTCATAACAAGAGATTCAAAATGTCCATATCTCGTTCTGAAGGCGGTCTTCCACTCATCTCCTGGGCGAATCCGTATGAGGTTGTAAGCCCCTCTAAGATCCAGCTTCGTAAAGATTTTCGCAGAACGGAGTCTCTCAAATAGTTCAGGAATCAAGGGTAGCGGGTAGCGATTCTTGACAGTGATATTATTCATCTCTCTGTAGTCAATACATGGCCGCAGAGTGGAGTCTTTCTTTCAACAAAGAACAGGGGTGCCCCAGCTGGAGATGTGGAAGGTCGAATAAAGCCTTTCTCTAAATTTTCATCCAGGAACTTTCTTAATACCTTCAATTCAGGTTCGGAAAGATTGTAAATCCGTCCAAAATGGGGTTTGAGATGTAGCGCTATGTATGGAGTTGTTGTAAGCAAACTCTGCTGTTGGTAAATAGTCCACCCAGTCATCCTGAAGATAGGAAATGAAGCAACGAGGTATTGCTCCAAAGTCTGGTTCGTTCTCTCTCGTCTGGCCATTGGACTGAGGATGGAAAGCGGTAGAAAGATTCACCGTGACTCCCAAGGCTGTACAGAAACTCTTCCAAAATTTTGACGTAAACTGAACGCCTCTGTCAGACACCACGCTGTCAGGAATTCCATGTAACCTGAATACTTCTTTGATCATCAGTTCTGCAGTTTTTTCAGCAGTAGGAATTCCTTCAGTTGGATTAAAGTGGGCCATTTTTGTGAGTCGGTCCACTATGACAAGGATGACGGTCATCTGTTTGGAAGGGGGTAGTTCCACAATAAAATCCATGGAAATAGATCCCCAAGGCCTGGATGGAACTGGGAGTGGTTGCAAGAGTCCTAGAGGAGACGATCGTGGGGTCTTGTTTCGTGCGCATGTTAAACAGGTTGAAACATATTTCCTCACGTCCTTCCTACAATTAGGCCACCAAAAGAAACGAAGTAGTAAGTCTTGTGTTTTTGCAACTCCAGGATGTCCTGCCAGTTTAGAATCATGGACACTTTTGAGGACTTCAAGGCGAGAAGATTCAGGTACATATATTTGGTGTTTCTGCATCCAAAACCCTCTTTGAATGAAAGATCGACGTCTTCCGAAGGATGGTTAAGGAAAGAGTCCTCTTGATATCCATATTTAATTCTATTACCTAGTCCTCTAGAGTGCAATATTCCCAAAAAATTTTTTAGGGCCTAGAATTGTATCATCATTACTAGACCTCTCCTGAGGTTCCGAACACATCCTGGACAGGGCGTCAGCCTTGCCATTCCTTGAACCAGGCCGGTAAGAGATTATAAAATTGAATCTTGAGAAAAATAAGGCCCATCGTGCTTGTCTTGCAGACAATCTTTTTGCTGTACGGAGGAATTCAAGATTCTTGTGGTCCGTGAGGACAGTCACAGGGTGATTGGCACCTTCCAGAAGATGTCTCCACTCGGAGAAGGCAACTTTAATGGCTAACAGTTCTTTATTACCAATGTCGTAGTTCTTTTCTGCAGATGACATGGTGTGGGAAAGAAACGCACATGGGTGAAGTTGCATCTTGTCCCCAACTCGCTGAGACAGAATAGCTCCCACTGCAGAGTCCGAGGCGTCCACTTCGACAGTAAATGGCAATTCAGGATTTGGGTGTACTAACAATGGAGCAGACGTAAAAAGAGTTTTCAACTTGTCAAAAGCCTCCTGTGCCTCTGGAGACCAGAAAAATGCTTTTGTCTTTTTTGTTAGTGTAGTAATTGGTAGTATGATCCGTGAAAAGTTCTTTATAAATTTTCGGTAAAAATTTGCAAATCCTATGAAACGCTGGACGTCTTTTAAATTTCTTGGAACAGGCCAGTCCACTACAGCATTGATTTTGCCAGGATCCATGCTCAGACCTTCTGGGGAGATGATATATCCCAGAAATTGGATACTGGTTTGTTCAAACTCACATTTTTCAAGTTTAATGTAGAGATGGTTCTCCTGTAGTCGTTCCAAGACTAACTGGACGTGCCTGCGATGCTCTTCCAAGGTGTCTGAAAATATAAGAATGTCATCGAGATAAGCCACAACGAATTGGTCCAAGAAATCTCGAAATACATCATTAATAAAATGTTGAAAGGTGGCTGGGGCATTGCTAAGGCCAAAGGTCATAACAAGAGATTCAAAATGTCCATATCTCGTTCTGAAGGCGGTCTTCCACTCATCTCCTGGGCGAATCCGTATGAGGTTGTAAGCCCCTCTAAGATCCAGCTTCGTAAAGATTTTCGCAGAACGGAGTCTCTCAAATAGTTCAGGAATCAAGGGTAGCGGGTAGCGATTCTTGACAGTGATATTATTCATCTCTCTGTAGTCAATACATGGCCGCAGAGTGGAGTCTTTCTTTTCAACAAAGAACAGGGGTGCCCCAGCTGGAGATGTGGAAGGTCGAATAAAGCCTTTCTCTAAATTTTCATCCAGGAACTTTCTTAATACCTTCAATTCAGGTTCGGAAAGATTGTAAATCCGTCCAAATGGAATGGTTGCTCCTGGCAGCAATTCAATGGGACAGTCATAAGGACGGTGAGGAGGTAATTGATCTGCTTTCTTCTTACTGCAGACATCAGAGAACTGCTGATATTGAGGTGGTAGTTTCTCTTCCTTCTCATGCGAAATCTCAGAGATTTGGACTTGTTGGAGAACAGGGGGTTCCTTATGACAATTATTCTTACAGTAGTCAGATGGAAAGGTGATGGTCCTTGATGCCCAGTTGATAGAAGGGTTATGGACTGAAAACCAGGGGATCCCTAGAATAACCGGAAATTTCGGAGATGAAATAAGGTGGAAACTGACAGCTTCATGATGATCCGGGTCGATACAAATCTCCAGTTCGATTGTCTCATGCGTGACAGGTCCAGAAGACAAAGGTGATCCATCCACAGTTTCCATTTCAATTGGTGTGGATTTGGTCCTACTGGAAATATCATTATCACGTGTAAATTTTAAGTCCATAAAATTTCCTCCTGCTCCCGAATCCAACAGGGCAGAGCATTGTATTTTTTGGGTGCCCATTACAACCTGAATGGGGATTACAAAATGAGATGATGTGGTATGTATTTTGTCTATTTCTGGCGTTACTGATGAGATAGTCTGCAAGATGGAATCCGACTGCTGAGAAAGGTCCGTATTGCTGGCAGACCTGTTGTTGGTAAAGGCTATAGTCCTTTTGTTAGGACAGTTGATGGCATAGTGTCCAGGGTCCCCACAATAGAGGCAGAGATGTTCTGCACGTCGCCTCTCCTTCTCCTGTGCAGAGAGTGGTCTTCGGATGACGTCGATCTGCATCGGTTCAGACACAACTTGCGTCTTTTCTTGGTGGTCTGATGCTGAAAATGAGAAGCCAGGGCTATTCCCAAGTGCTCGCAGTCTCTCCTTTCTCCTTTCAGTAAGTCTCTGGTCAATCCGGATACATAGTTGAATAAAGTCCTCCAACTGGTCAGGGGTCTCAACCCTGGCAAGCTCGTCTTTCACTGGTTCTGATAACCCTCGTTGAAATTGACTTCTCTGGGCCGCTGGATTCCAGGTGGTGTCGGCCACCCAGCGACGGAACTCCGATGTATATTCCGCAACAGAGCGACGTCCTTGGCGCAAATTATGTAATTTGGTTTCTGCTGTGGCACAGCGGTTTGGGTCATCAAAAACTTGATTCATAGCTGCGATGAAAGCTTCCAGGTCATTAAGGAGGGCATAGTCCTTTTCTACATAAGGTGAAGCCCAAGCAAGAGCTTCATCCGTCAGGAGATTTATCATGAAAAAAACTTTCTTCCTCTCACTGGTAAAGGGAGCAGGTTGCATCTGGAAGTATATGCGGCATTGATTGAGGAATCCTCGGTACTGCTTGCGATCCCCAATGAACTTTGCAGGCAGCGGCAGCCGCGCATTTGATTCGGACCCTGAATTGCGCACGTCCAGTAGTTGTTTTTGTAGCTCAATTACTTCCTGTTGTATCGCCGTGAAATCAGTTTGTAACTTGGCATATTTCCTTGAGAGTCAGTACAAAAACTTTGAAGCTCCGTAACTTGCCGCCTCAGGGTGTTCACAGCGGACTCCATTTTGGCGCGAGATTATTCTGTCAGGATCCCGTCTGGGTTGGAGCCGATGTTACTGCAAACACTAGGGAAAGCAGAGGCAGGTAGCGTAGTCAGAAGGCAGGCCGAGGTCGGTACACAGGAAAGCAGTGTTTGTAGCAGGGAAGCAGGCAAATAACGTAGTCAGGTGGCAGCCGGAGGTCGGTACACAGGAAAGGCAGTTCGGTAGCAGAGGAGCAGGCAGATAACGTAGTCAGGTGGCAGCAGGAGGTCGGTACACAGGAGAGCAGTGTTTGTAACAGCAGGAACAGCAGGAGAAAGAGCTTGACTAAAGGCTGGAAGCACAATAATCTCGCAATGACACACCCACAGGGCCAGGTTTATATAGGGTGTGTAATTGGCAATCAGAGGCCCAATCAAGAGAGCACTAGGTGTAGCCAATCAGGAAGAACAGTCAATGGTATCTGGGTTCAGCAAGGAACTTTGCAGCCAGCAGAATAGCTCAGATGGTAGAGCTGCTGGCCAGTGGACAAGAGGTACTGGGTTCGACTCCTGACACCCCCATTGCATGACCGCCAGGGCCACAGACCGAGTCCCGCTGCCAGTGACATCTCCCATAGAAATCAATGGGCTCGGTGCTGAGTACGCCATAGCCCTGGTATCCACACATGTGGTGCGAGTCATACATACATTACATTACTGTTCCTAAGTTACATCCTGTATTATACCCCAGAGCTGCACTCGCTATTCTACTGGTGCAGTCACAGTGTACATACATTACTGATCCTGAGTTACATCCTGTATTATCCTCCAGAGCTGCACTCACTATTCTGCTGGTGCAGTCACTGTGTACATACATTACATTACTGTTCCTAAGTTACATCCTGTATTATACCCCAGAGCTGCACTCGCTATTCTACTGGTGCAGTCACAGTGTACATACATTACTGATCCTGAGTTACATCCTGTATTATCCTCCAGAGCTGCACTCACTATTCTGCTGGTGCAGTCACTGTGTACATACATAACATCCTGTAAATTTTTTATTATAAAAATGAAAAACATAACAATAATAATAACAGAAACAAAACAAAAATATCAGCCAGAAAAATAATCCATGTAATGAACACTGGTCCAGCCACTTATTCTCTCCTCACACACATATTATACATATATACAGAATAATAACTAATATTAACCCCTTTACCTCCAAGGGTGGTTTGCACGTTAATGACCGGGCCAATTTTTACAATTCTGACCACTGTCTCTTTATGAGGTTATAACTCTGAAACACTTCAACGGATCTTCGCGATTCTGAGAATGTTTTCTCGTGACATATTGTACTTCATGTTAGTGGTAAAATTTGTTCGATATAACTTGCGTGCATTTTTGAAAAAAATGCAAATATGGCGAAAATTTAGAAAATTTTGCAATTTTCAAACTTTGAATTTTTATTCACTTAAAACAGAGAAATATGTCACACAATATAGTTACTAAATAACATTTCCCACATGTCTACTTTACATCAGCACAAGTTTGGAAACAAATTTTTTTTTTGTTAGGAAGTTATAAGGGCAAAAAGTTGACCAGCGATTTCTCAATTTTACAACAAAATTTACAAAACCATTTTTTTTAGGGACCACCTCATATTTGAAGTCACTTTTAGTTGTCTATATGGAAGAACATACCCAAAAGTGACATTCTAAGAACTGAACCCCTCAAGCTGATCAAAACCACATTCAAGAAGTTTATTAACCCTTCAGGTGTTTCACATGAGCAGAAGCAACATGGAAGGAAAAAATGAACATTTAACTTTTTAGTCACAAAAATGATTTTTTAGCAACAACTTTTTTATTTTCCCAAGGGTAAAAGGAAAAATTTGATCCCAAAAGTTGTTGTCCAATTTGTCTTGAGTACGCTGATACCCCATATGTGGGGGGAGGCCACTGTTTGGGCGCACGGCAGGGCTCGGAAGGGAAGGAGCGCCGTTTGACTTTTTCAAACTAAAATTGGTTGGAATTGACATCGGACACCATGTTGTGTTTGCAGAGTCCCTGATGTGCCTAAACAGTGGAAACCCCCCACAAGTGACCCTATTTTGGAAACTAGACCCCCTAAGGAACTTATCTAGATGTGTGGTGAGCACTTTGAACTCCCAACTGCTTCAAAGAAGTTTAAACCCCCGGACGTGAAAATAAAAAATCATATTTTTTCCACAAACCTGATGGTTTAGTCCCCAATTTTTTATTTTCCCAAGGGAAACAGGAGAAATTGGACCACAAAAGTTTTGTCCAATTTGTCCTGAGTACGCTGATACCCCATATGTGCGGGGACCACTGTTTGGGCGCACGGCAGGGCTCGGAAGGGAAGGAGTGCCGTTTGACTTTTTCAAACTAAAATTGGTTGGAATTGACATCGGACACCATGTCGCGTTTGGAGAGCCCCTGATGTGCTTAACCAGTGGAAACCCCCCACAAGTGACCCCATTTTAGAAACTAGACCCCCTAAGGAACTTATTTAGATGTGTGGTGAGCACTTTGAACACCCAAGTGCTTCACAGAAGTTTATAACGCCCGGGTGTGAAAATAAAAAAATCATATTTTTTCCATAAACATGATTGTTTAGTCCCCAATTTTTTATTTTCCCAAGGGTAACAGGAGAAATTGGACCACAAAATCTGTTGTCCAATTTGTCCTGAGTATGCTGATACCCCATATGTGGGGGGGCACTGTTTGGGCACCGGGCAGGGCTCAGAAGGGAAGGAGTGCCGTTTGACTTTTGCAAACTAAAATTGGTTGGAATTGACATCGGACAACATGTCGGGTTTGGAGAGCCCTGATGTGCCTAAACAGTGGAAACCCTCCACAAGTGACCCCATTTTGGAAACTAGACCCCCTAAGTAACTTATCTAGATGTGTGGTTAGCACTTTGAGCCCCCAAGTGCTTCACAGGAGCTTATAACGCCCAGGCATGAAAATATAAAATCCTATTTTTTTCCCACAAATATGATCTTTTAGTCCACAATTTTTAATTTTACCAAGGGTAATAGAAGAAATTGGACCCCAAAAGTTGTTGTCCAGTTTGTCCTGAGTACGCTGGTACCCCACATGTGGGAGAAAACTACTGTTTGGGCACACGTTGGGGCTCGAAAGGGAAGTAGTGACGTTTTTGAATGCAGACTTTGATGGAATGGTCTGCGGGTGTCATGTTCCATTTGGCGAGTCCCTGATGTGCCTAAACAGTGGAAACCCTCCACAAGTGACCCCATTTTGGAAACTAGACCCCCTAAGGAACTTATCTAGATGTGTGGTTAGCACTTTGAACCCCCAAGTGCTTCACAGAAGCTTATAACGCCCAAGCGTGAAAATATAAAATCCTATTTTTTCCCACAAATATGATCTTTTAGTCCCCAATTTTTACTTTTCCCAAGGGTAACAGAAGAAATTGGACCCCAAAAGTTGTTGTCCAATTTGTCCTGAGTACGCTAGTACCCCACATGTTGGAAAAAACTGTTTAGGCACACGTCGGGGCTCAGAAGGGAAGTAGTGATGTTTTGGAATGCAGACTTTGATGGAATGGTCTGCGGGCGTCAAGTTCCATTTGCAGACCCCTGATGTGCCTAAACAGTAAAAAAAAAACACAAGTGACATAATTTTAGAAACTAGACCCCCAAGAAAATTCTCTAGATGTGCCCCAGTTTCCTGTAAATTAGTAGTGCATGGAGGTGTGGTACAATTTGAAGCAATCCTTCATACACAGGCCAGGTTTTTCGGGGCAGGTGTCTCATTGATAAATGGTGTCCTTGCATATTCCCCTTTTGTAACACACTCAGCACCTTTTTTGCGACTTACCTTTTTTTCCAGTTTGCGGGACTTGTTGTGTTTAGGTAGCTGAGGAGAAAAAGCAAAACGGCAATACACCAGAGAGGCTGGAACCTACTGGATTGCAGTAACCTGAACTAAACACACAACTAGAGGTAGCCGTGGAGCGTTCCTACGTTGATCCTAGCCGCAGCCACTGAAAAAACAGGAAAAAGCAAACGAACAAATAACAGTGGCTACAGATAAACTGAGAGGAGCACAGGCCCCAGGAGGGGACCCGGCTGACCTCCACAAAAGTGCAGAAAATTATGCAAAAAGCAAGCACAAAAAGAAAAGCAGAAAATATCTTATCTGAAAGCAGCAGATGCATGCAAGACTCCAGCAGACTTCCAAATGAACCAGGAACCACAATTGAGACAAGAACAATTGATCACCGGTGACCATCATGGGAGGGAACCTCCCTTATATCAGTCCAGTCCGTGATTCCAGATTGCCATTCCTCGCTGTAAGGTTCAGTACTGTCTGCAACCACCAGAGGGAGCCTCTGCTCATAAACCATCTCCAGCACATTCATAACAGTACCCCCCCTTGAGGAGGGGTCACCGAACCCTCACTTGTGCAACCAGGCCGATCAGGATGAGCTCGGTGATAGGCACGGATCAGTCTCCTAGCATGAATGTCCGAAGCAAACACCCAAGAATTGTCCTCCTGACCATAACCTCTCCACTTAACCAAATACTGGTGTTTCTGTCTAGAAAATCGAGAATCCAATATTTTCTTAACCACATACTCCAGATTGCCCTCAACCAAAACAGGGTCAGGAGGCGCAGCCATAGGAACCACTGGCTCGACAAACCTCTTCAATAAGGACTTGTGAAACACGTTATGGATCTTAAATGTCCCTGGAAGAAGCAAACGGAAGGAAACAGGATTAAGAATCTCCATGATCTTATAAGGTCCAATGAACCTAGGCTTAAACAATGGAGATGCAACCCTCATAGGGATATTTCTTGAGGACAACCAAACCAAGTCCCCCCCTTTAAACCGAGGACCATCAGTCATATGCCAGTTGGCAAACCGTTGGGCTTTCTCCTGAGAGAGAGAGACAACCTCTCCACTACCTGGTCCCAAATCTGCTGCATACGCTCCACAACAGTCAACACCCGGACAGACAGAAGCCTCCGCCTGTACCAAAGAAAATCGAGGGTGAAACCCAGAATTGCAGAAAAATGGAGACATCAAGGTGGCAGAGCTAGCCCTATTATTAAGAGCAAACTCAGCCAAAGGCAAAAAAGAGACCCAGTCATCTTGATCAGCAGACACAAAACATCTCAAATAAGTCTCCAAGGTCTGGTTTGTTCTCTCGGTTTGTCCATTGGTCTGAGGATGAAATGCAGAGGAGAAAGATAATTGAACACCAAGTTTAGAACAAAATGTCCTCCAAAATCTGGAAACAAACTGGACTCCTCTGACAGACACAATGTTCTCCGGAATGCCATGTAACCGAACCACGTGCTGAAGGAACAAAGGCACCAATTCGGAGGAGGAAGGTAACTTAGGTAATGGCACAAGATGTATCATCTTGGAAAACCTATCACAGATTACCCAGATAACTGTCATTTTCTGAGAAACAGGGAGGTCGGAAATAAAATCCATAGAGATATGGGTCCATGGCCTCTTGGGCACAGGTAATGGCATTAACAAACCACTAGAGCGAGAGCAAGGCTTGGAGCGAGAGCAAGTCCCACAGGACTGCACAAATTCCCTGACGTCACGAGACAAAGTAGGCCACCGAAAGGACCGACTAACCAAGTCTCTGGTACCAAAAATCCCGGGATGACCAGCCAACGCGGAACAATGAATCTCCGACATCACACTCTTCTTCCACTGGTCTGGGACAAACAATTTCCCAATAGGGCAGCGCTCAGGTTTATCCTCCTGACACCCTTCCAGAGCCAGTCTCAAATTGGGCGAGATGGCGGAAAGTACTACACCCTCTTTCAAAATAACAGCAGGATCAGATAACTCAGGAGAGTCCGCAAAGAAACTCCTCGAGAGGGCATCCGCCTTAACATTCTTAGTTCCAGGAAGAAAAGAAACTACAAAATTAAAACGTGTGAAAAACAAGGCCCACCTGGCCTGTCTAGGATTAAGTCGCTTGGCTGATTCGAGATAAACCAGGTTCTTATGGTCCGTGAGGACCACCACCTGATGTTTGGCTCCTTCCAGCCAATGTCTCCACTCTTCAAAGGCCCACTTCATGGCCAATAACTCCCGATTACCCACGTCATAATTACGTTCAGTTGTTGAAAATTTAGAGAGAAAAAGGCACAAGGGTTACTCTTAGAGGTCTCTGGATCTCTTTGGGACAAAACGGCACCTGCCCCAATTTCAGAGGCATCAACCTCCACCTGAAACGGTAGAGAAACATCAGGCTGCCGTAGAACAGGAGCGGAAGTGAATCTCTGCTTAAGTTCCTGAAACGCAGAGACTGCCTCAGGAGGCCAATTCACCACATCAGAACCCTTTTTGGTCAAATCAGTCAATGGTTTAACAATACCGGAGAAATTACCAATAAATTTACGATAAAAATTGGCAAAACCCAAAAATCTCTGAAGAGCCTTTAATGAAGTAGGTTGGACCCAATCACAGATGGCCTGAACCTTGACCGGGTCCATTTCAATAACAGATGGAGACAAAATGAATCCCAGAAATGAAACCTTCTGTACGCCAAAAATACACTTTGATCCCTTCACATACAGTGCATTCTCTCTCAAAATCTGGAACACAGTCCGAACATGTTTCACATGAGAGTCCCAGTCATTGGAAAAAATCAAGATATCATCCAAATAAACAATCAGAAATTTATCCACAAAATCCCTGAAAATATCATTCATGAAGAATTGGAAGACGGAAGGAGCATTAGTGAGCCCAGGGGGCATCACTAGGTACTCAAAATGCCCCTCTGGGGTATTAAACGCCATCTTCCATTCATCCCCGTGCTTAATGCGAATAAGGTTATACGCCCCCCTGATGTCAAGCTTGGTAAACCAACTAGCACTTTTCACTCTGGAAAACAGGTCAGAAATCAAGGGTAACGGATATTGATACTTCACAGTGATCTTATTCAAGAGACGATAATCAATACACGGCCTCAATGAACCATCCTTTTTGGCCACAAAGAAAAAAACGGCGCCCAAGGGTGAAGAGGATGGTCTGATATGACCCTTCTCCAATGACTCCTTGATATGAGATCGCATAGCATCGTGTTCAGGTACAGACAAGTTAAAAAGGCGACCTTTAGGAAATTTACCACCAGGCACTAATTCAATAGTGCAATCATAGCTCCTGTGAGGGGGCAAGGATGCAGATTTACTTTCACTAAATACATCTGAAAAATCAGTCAAAAAGTCAGGAACATCCTGAGACTGGGAGAGGCAGAAAAAACAGGAGTGTCAGTATGAACACATTCGCAGCCCCAACTGGTCACAGACACAGATTTCCAATCCAAAACAGGATTATGAGACTGTAACCAAGGGAAACTTAGTACAATAATGTCATGCAGATTATGCAGCACCAGAAATTTGCAACTCTCCTGATGATCTGGTTCAACCCTCATTATCACCTGAGTAGAAAACTGGGGTTTATTCTCCGCCAAAGGGGTAGAATCAATGCCCAGTAGGGGAATAGACTTCCGCAGGGGTATCATGGGAAACCCACAACGTTTGGCAAAGTCAAAATCCATCAGGTTAATAGTTGCTCCTGAATCAACAAAAGCCTGAGCAGAAAATGTGGACAGGGAGCAAATCAGGGTAACAGTCAACAGAAATTTAGTCTGAACACTACCCAAGACAACTGAGCGTGCAAAACGTCTTCCCCGCTTAGGGCACACGGAAGGAGCATGAGAGGCGTCACCACAGTAGAAACATAACCCATTGCGCTTTCGAAACTCATGACGCTGAGCCTCAGAAGACACTCTATCACACTGCATGGGCCCAGGAGCTGGCTCACAAGGCAACTACATCTCACGCATACCTCTGCGCTCACGCAAACGTCTGTCAATTTGAATAGCCAATGACATAGAATCATTGAGACCAGAGGGGACAGGGAATCCCACCATAACATCCTTTACATTCTCTGACAGCCCCTTCCGAAAAAGGGCTGCCAAAGCATCATCATTCCATTTGGTCAGGACTGCCCACTTTCGGAATTTCTGACAGTACAACTCAGCGTCTTCAAGACCCTGATTTAATGCCAACAAGGTTTTTTCAGCTTGATCAGTGACATTAGGCTCATCGTACAATAACCCCAGAGCCAGAAAAAATACATCAATATCATTCAAAACAGGATCCCCAGGTGTCAGGGAAAAAGCCCAATCCTGAGGGTCGCCGCGCAGGAGAGAGATGACAATTTGAACCTGCTGTGCTGCTCTCCCCGAGGACTTAGGTTTTAAGGCAAAAAACAACTTACAGTTATTTTTGAAATTCAGAAATTTAGCCTGATCCCCCAAAAACAAATCTGGCATGGGAATCCTAGGTTCCACAACCGGCAATCCAGCAAGATAGGTAGCAATACTCCGAACCTAGTGGCAGTCTGATCCACACGGCCAGACAACTGTGCAAACTCAATTGAGAGAAAAAAAATCCTCCTCAGCACCCAGAGAAAAAGAGGGAAAAAATGCAACAAACAGAAAAAAAAAATCTCTGACAATTCTGACAACTCTTTTCTTTCCACACTATTTTTCCCTTCTGTGAGTACCATATAATTTTCAGTTCTGGCCGGTGATACTTTTGTGTTTAGGTAGCTGGGGAGAAAAAGCAAAACGGCAATACACCAGAGAGGCTGGAACCTACTGGATTGCAGTAACCTGAACTAACCACACAACTAGAGGTAGCCGTGGAGCGTTCCTACGTTGATCCTAGACGCCTCGTCACAGCCTGAGAGATAACTACACCTAAAGGCAGAAAGATGAAAGCTATCTGCCCCGGAGCAGATCCCCAAAGAAAATAGGAAGCCCCCAAACATGTAATGGCGGTTAGACAAGAAGAAAGCACGGACACAGACAGAAAATAGAATGAGCAAACGCTGGGGCCCAATCTGTCTAGACAGAAAGGTACAGGAAAGAACTCTGACTGCAATCCAACAAAAAACCCTAAAAAATACCAACTCTTCTGATTGCAAAAACACCTGAGATCACACGATCTCCACCACCTAAATCAGATCTCTGGTGTAACAAAACTAAGCCGCAGCCACTGAAAAAACAGGAGAAAGCAAATGAACAAATAACAGTGGCTACAGATAAACTGAGAGGAGCACAGGCCCCAGGAGGGGACCCGGCTGACCTTCACAAAAGTGCAGAAAATTATGCAAAAAGCAAGCACAAAAAGAAAAGCAGAAAATATCTTATCTGAAAGCAGCAGATGCATGCAAGACTCCAGCAGACTTCCAAATGAACCAGGAACCACAATTCAGACAAGAACAATTGATCACCGGTGACCATCACGGGAGGGAACCTCCCTTATATCAGTCCAGTCCGTGATCCCAGATTGCCATTCCTCGCTGTAAGGTTCAGTACTGTCTGCAACCACCAGAGGGAGCCTCTGCTCAGAAACCATCTCCAGCACATTCATAACAGGGACCTCCCCAGGGAAATGCTGACCTGGTACAATACGAGCACCTTCAGTTCCGGAAGTACTGGGGCCCGCTCCTTCCTGAGCGCCAAACATCAGGGCCTTGATCACTACCTCCTGGAACTGAAGGTACGACGTATTGGTGTGGCGTGCATATCGTGACAGCAGGAAAGCGTTGAGCATTGCCATTTGTACGATGTGCACTGCCAGCTTTTTGTACCACACCTTGGCCTTTCTCAAAGCACTGTACTGTTGGAGGAGTTTATCAGAGAGATCAACGCCCCCCATGTTTTTATTGTACCTCAGTACACAGTGCGGTTTGCGGACCTGTGTAGCGGTACCATGTACAGTGCCGATGGCGCTGACATCACCGTGTATGATGGTCAAGAGAAGGATATCCCTCTTGTCCTTGTACTTGACCACCAGCAGGTGGTCGCTACATTGGGCTCTGCTCTCATCCTTTCTGAGCATTTGCCCAAGTAGTGTCTTCGGGAGGCCTCTCTGATTTTTGCTGACAGTACCGCAGGCTGCGGTACCTCGCGCAGAGAGGGATTTGTAGAGTGGGATGCTGGAATAAAAGTTATCGGTGTAGAGATGATAACCCTTATCCAGCAGTGGGTGCACCAAATCAGACACAATTTTCCCACTCACTCCCAGGACAGGAGGACATTCAGGGGGTTCAATCCTGGTGTCCTTTCCTTTGTAAACTCTAAACTTGTGGGAGGTGCTCACACTGTTTGTAGAGTTTGATTCCGTACCTGGCCCTCTTGCTGGGCAGGTACTGATGGAATCCGAGCCGTCCCTTAAAATGATCTAAGGACTCATCCACGCAGATGTCCCTTTGAGGCACGTACACTTCAGCAAACTTTTTGTTGAAGTGTTCGATGACCGGACTGTTGGCATATGCAACAGATTAGGACTTATTGTAAGTAAAAGGAGGACTTTATGCTGACCTGACAATAGATGGCGATGTTGTGTAACGTTTCCTTCTGTTTAATGTATTGTATAAGAAATAGTCTCACTTGTACTTTCACTTTTGTTTTGCTCCTGTTTCGTGATGCAATGCTGAAATGACTGTGCATTTTTCCTTTACCTCATGTTGTTAGAAGTAAAAGCTTGTTATCCCATGCAGCCTGCTCTGTGAAGTTTTCTACTGCAAAGGTGTGGATTCAGAAGCTGTGCAACACGGGCGAACTTTGAACAGACGGTCAAAGTTGGGGTCATCTTGTGGGGACACTGTGCATTATCGTTATAATGCAGTAATTTGTGGATGGCTTCAAAACGCATCCGGGCCATGACCATTCGGAACACTGGAGCGTTATATAAAATATCAACACTCCAATATTGCCGAAGTTCTGGCTTCTTCAGGATCCCCGTGTGAAGGACCAGGCCCCAAAACTGCATCATTTCAACTGTGTCTACAGGAGACCAGTTAGAATATGATGAATGGGGGTTTTGCGCCAAAAATTTACAAGCTTTCCAATTCTTTTGCTCCACCATGAGGTTAATAAAATCCTCAGAGAAAAAGACTTTGAAAAAGTCTATTTCTGTGAGGCCAGTGGTGTCAAACTTGATTTCTGATTCTGCCACAAAATCAGGAATCAGTGGCTCAGAATTTTCGGGGGGCGAGGTCCACACGGGGCCCGCAGTGGGGTGCGCTGGTTCGGCTTCAGCTTCGTCTTCTGGAATGGTGGCAGATGCCTCATCTTCTGTCCTGGGGCGCCTGCGTGGCGGTTCCGCAGGACCCGAGGAAGAAGATGAGGAGGGGGAAGAGGATGAGGATGAAGAATCAGAGAAATAAAGAAATGTGGGATCCTCTCCCTCGCTATCAGTGTCGGAGGCAAGGAAAGCATATGTCTCCTCCAATGAATAGCGCTGTTGGGACGAACGGGACTTTTTTTTGTGAATATGGTGCTTGGGTGTACTTTATTGAGAACTATGTGTATGTGTGTGGGGGGAATAGTGATTTGTGCAAACTATTCTGAAAAGAAAAATCTAAAAGACAAAAAACAAATGGAGAGAAAAAAATGGCTATGAAAAGAATAGTCTAAAACAGCAGGCCCTAGCTGAAAAAAAAAAAAAACGGCAGGCACGAGTTCTGGTAAGTGAACTGTGTTACTTATCAAAGTTTGGCAGCTGCTGGATGTGCGCATGGGAGTGTCGGAAAGGGGGCTGAAAAAAAAAAGCGGAAGTCACGAGCTCTGGTAAGTGAACTGTGTCACTTATCAAAGTTCGGCGGCTGCTGGATGTGCGCACGGGAGTGGCGGAAAGGGGGGTGAAAAAAAACAGCAGGCACGAGCTCTGATAAGTGAACTGCGTCACTTATCAAAGTTCGGCAGCTGCTAGATGTGGAAACGGAGGCGGTGCAAAGGCGGGTGGAAAAAAAAAATGGAAAACGGCAGGCGCGAGCTCTAATAAGTCAATTGTGTCACTTATCAAAGTTTGAGGGCTGCTAGATGTGGCGCAAAGGGAGTGGCGCAGGGAGGGGGTTAAAAAAAAAAAAAAAAACAGCCGGAACGAGATCTGATAAGTGAACTGCGTCACATATCAAAGTTCGGCGGCTGCAGGGTGTGTACACGTAGGTGGCGCAAAGGGGGCTGAGAGCACGAGTGTTGATCGGTGAACTGCATCACCAATCAACGCTCTGCGGCTACAAAATGTGCGCACAGAGGCGTCGCAAAGGAGGGGTGGAGTGGGTAAAAAGAGTGGGAAGGGGGAATGGGGGGAAGAAGAGATATCGGGCAGGGATCAACAGTTACGGTTGTAGTCTCTCTTCTTTTTTCTATCTTTCTTCTTTTTTCTTTCTTCTGTCTTCTTTCTTCAGCACTACAAGGCCCAGCACAGGAGGAGATCAGTGTGACCGCTCTGTAGGAATCCTCAGCAAGTGTGAGGACCCCTGCAGAGCGGTCACACACAGGTGAGACAGGTCACAAAGCGGTCATATCGCTGCTGTGATCTGTCATTGGTGGGATCGATCATAGCATAATCCCACCAATCAGAGCTCTCCTGGTTACCTTGGCAACATGCCTAGAATCAGAGCTCACAGCTCCGATCCTAGGCAGGTCACAGCCAGGTCACCAGCAGGGCACAGCACGGGGACACCGCAGTGACACCGCGGCTGTGCCCTGTGATTGGCACAATCGACGATGACATTGATCGCGCCGATCACGCCAATCAGCTCCTGCAGGCCCTGCTGGGCCTGTCCTGAACTTCTTTCTGCAGGATCGGTGCTATTACAGCACCGATCCAGAAGGTCACCGGCAGGTCAGCAGCAAGGCACAGCTCGTTAATACCGCGGCTGTGCCCTGTGATTGGCGCGATCGACGATGACATCGATCGCGCCTATCAGCTTCTTCAGGCCCTGCTAGGCCTGTCCTAGGTTCCGGCCTAGGATCGGTGCTATTAAAGCACCGATCCAGCAGGAACCGGCAGGGCACAGCACGGTAATACCGCGGCTGTGCCCTGCGATTGGCACGATCGATGTGATCGTCGATCGCGCCAACCCGGGGGGGTCTGGATGATCCTAGGCACCGGCCTAAGATCGAGTACATCGGTACTCGATCCTAGCCTGGCATCTCACTGCTTCAGCCAATCTGATTGGCTGAAACAATGAGAAAGCCTGTGATTGGCTGTTCAGGATTTAACAGCCAATCACAGCGCTCGGGAGGCCGAATGGGGAGTGCACTGCCCGGGATGCCGACACCATCTTCCGACAGGTAAGATGGCGTTGGAATTTTAATGCGATCACCGCGACTTAAGTCGCGATGTCCCATTAAAGGGCATGACGTACTATTCCGCCCTTGGGAATTAAGTCCCAGGTCACATGGATGGAATAGTACTTCAAATGGAATAAAGGGGTTAAGTACTTACACCTTCTGGTTCGGTCACCAAACAAAATAATAACAAACAATAAAATAAACAAAAGCCGACATAAATATATACATAAACATTTTTTTTATAAAGATATATATAAAATAACCACAAACTATACACATATATACAAGACTAAACTAAACACTCCACACACTCCCGAGAGCTGGTCCTGCATCTCATGCCTCAGTCCATGTCCAACATCCATAGGTCAGATCAGGCAGTGCCAGTTTTTTCCCCCAAAACCTCCAGTGTCCCATAGTCCCACAAGATAGACCCACCTCCCCCCTTTTCCCACCACCCAACCTAACACCTACACCCATATCTATATCCCTATATACAATATATACAGAAACAAACACTACAATAACCACAACTCAAAGCCCAAGTTCGGCGCCTGCAGCACTACATCACTGTATACTGATCAAATAAAACAAAAATCTACAGCGTCAGCAGCAGCCCACTACCAAGAAAGGAGATGACCAACTAGGGTACACTAAAAGAAAAGCCCCTCCAGAGGAGAGCGGCCCTAAGTGTGCCCAGTCTCTCATACTCCAGAGAGAGCACCTTCACCAGGTCACCGAGTATGGTCCTAAACACATCGTCCACTGGGAGGATTTTCCGTTGCGTCGAGACCAAGCAACGTGCGTTCCACGTGTGATACCTAACCACTGCGCTAACTAGAAATAAGGTGCAGCAGTCCCGACCACCAAGGTCTCCGAATGCTCCATAGGCCCATTCCGCATAGGAGAGACCGGCCAGCCAAGATCAGCCAATGGAGGCTCCCATCCTGTTGTTCACCTCTGTATTGAAGGGACAATGAAGCAGGAATTGGTCCATGCTTTCCAGCACTGTACTACAATGCTCCTGAGGACAGTTCCTGTCCTCAGAGCTCCTGCACTTCAGATTGTCCCTCACACACATTTTCCCATGGAAGCAGCACCAAGCCAAGTCCCAAAACTTCGAGGGGATCCTGATAGAATTCAAAAGATGCAAACCCACCCCAAGATCCCGACTTGGGCAATCCCTAAGCGCCAGAGGCCTCTGGAAATGGGTCAACAGAACCCTATTGTCAAGGAGTTTCCTTGGCAGAGTCCTGATCTCCCATATTTCCAGACCCCACCAGCAAATTACCTTCAGAATCAAGTTAATGTAAGCCGGAAAATGTCCATGCGGTGTGCGAAGATCCTTCACTTGCCCTTCTGTGTCCCATTCCTGGAAGAAAGGCTGAAACCATCCCCTACCGGAGAATAACCATGGAGGAGCCCTCTCTTTCCAGAGGTTGCAATATTGATCTTAATGAAGGTATCCACAAGGAATACCACAGGGTTGACCATATCCAACCCTCCTAGTCTCCTCGTACGGAAAGTAACTTCCCTCTTGACCAGGTTTAGTCTCTTCCCCCATTACAGTTAAAAGAACAAACTGTGGACCCGAGTCCAGAGAGAATCCCGGCAAGATGCACACATTGCCCAGATAAATCAATAAAGGGAGCAGGTAAGTTTTTTTCAGGTTTACCCTTTCCCTTAGGGTCAAAGACCAACCCTTCAATTGGTTCACCTTCCGAATGGCTATCTCTAGCCTGCTGTCCCAATTTTGTTTGGGGTAATCCCCCAGACCAAATTCGATGCCAAGGACTTTTGCAGAGACCTGGAAGAGTGTCCGGGAAATCAAAACCAGGATCTCCTCCTCCCTGCCAGAGACTCTCACACTTATTCCGGTTGATTTTGGACCCGGATTCCTCCGAGTAGCGTGTTGCACAGCTTCTGAATTCAATCAAACCCAACTTTTTTATTAGTCTCTGATCAGCATTCAACGCCTTCGTGAAAATGTCTGCTGTCATTTCTTCCATAAATGAAAAAACAGCCGCACTCAAAAAAATTTTTTCAATGCAAATCAAAGAATTTATTGAGGTCAATAATTTATTGACCTCAATAAATTATTTGATTTGCATTAAAAAAAAATTTTTTGATTGCGGCTGTTTTTTCATTTATGTATGATTTATCTGGACTAGTTCCAGGTTCAGCCTGTACCTATTCGTTACTACAGAGTGCACGCCTTTCCTGTAAAAATGCTGTCATTTCTTCAGTAGGGCAATATTCCAACTTCAAGATTCCTTGATCCTGATGATCTCTCAAGAAATATTTCACATCAATATGCTTGGTTCTTGGATTGACTCTTTCCATCTGAGCAAGAACAAGACATCCTTGATTGTCCTCTTTTAGTTTTGTTGGTGCCAACTGTGGTTGTCCTAATTCTGTCAACAATTGTCTTAACCACAGTACTTCTTGACTTGCATTTGCTGCTGCAACATATTCTGCTTCTGTTGAAGATAGTGTCACAATTGACTGTTTCTTAAGGTACTGCCACACTAAGCTATCCCGCTAGCGATCTCGTTAGCGTTGCATACTAATGAGATCGCTAGCGGGATTGTTTCTATATCGCTAAATGCTGCCGCATTTAGCGATATAGTTAACAACGCTATCGCCGTTAGCGATCTTCTTAACGACTTTAGCGGTACAAAAGTACCGCTAAATCGCTAAGAAAAGGTGCCACACAGCGATTAGATACTTACCCAGCGGGAGCGCCGACGAGAAAATAGGGTCCGGAGCGATTCCAGCGATGAGCGAGATCACAGCAGGAAGCTCGTCGCTGGAAGCTGCCGCACTGAACAATATCGCTAACGGGATCGCTAAATAGTGACGTTTTTTAGCGATCCCGTTAGCGATATTGTTTAGTGTGGCATACCCTTTACTTGTCCAACTTATTGGTCCACCTGACAGAGAAAAAAATATGTCCACTGGTAGATCTTCTATCAGTTGGATCTCCAGCCCAATCTGCATCAACATATCCTGTTAAAATGCAATTATCACCTGTGGGTAATTTCAGCTTAACATTGCTAGTTCCTTTCAAATAACGTATTACTCTCTTCACCACATTCCAATCAGCTTTATTTGGTTTTGATACCTTTCTACTCAGGATTCCTACTGCTGCTGCGATGTCTGGTCTTGTAACGGTCGCTAGATACAGTAGTTTTCCTATTGCTGTTCTGTATTCTTCATTGTTTGGTAGCATATATTCTTTTCACTGTTCATCTCTTTGAGATAATTAGTTTCCATTGGAGACTTTACTGTTTTACATTTCCTAAGTCTTTGATTTCAAAATGTTGTTTCAGGGTTTTTTAGAATGTTTTCTTTATCCCTTTCTTGTTTAAAACAAATCGAAATGTCATCTATATATATGAGTACATAAATCCATCTATTACTCATCCTTTTTGTATACAAGCATGGATCAGCTTTACTTCTTTGAAATTTTTCATTTGTTAGTACTTCCGTGATTTTGTCATTCCACGCTTTAGCTGCTTGCTTTAAACCATATATGATTTTCTGTAGTTTACAAACTTTGTTTGGATTTCTTTCATCTTTGAATCCTGGAGGTTGTTCCATATAAATGTCTTCTGTTAAATCTCCATTCAAAAAAGCTGTCTTTACATCCAGATGTCTTAGTTCCATCTGTTCCACTGCTGCAACTGTAAGTAAAGTTCTTATTGTAGTGTGTTTGACAACTGGAGCAAATGTTTCATCATAGTCTTCTCCATATTTTTGAGAATAGCCTTTAGCTACGAGTCTTCCTCAATATCTTTTAGGTGTGCAATCTGTTTGGTATTTTACTTTAAAAATCCATTTACATCCTATGGCTTTTCTCCCTTCTGGCAAATCTGTTAGTGTCCATGTATTTGAATCATGCATGGATTTAATTTCTGTTTCTGTTGCTTCTATCCATTTATTAGCTTCTTCTTCAGAAAGTTTAGATATGTCTTCCCAAGAGATAGATTCATACATTTTACTTATACTTGCCTTGTATGAGAGGAGTTTTGGTGGTTTTCCTTTGTTCTCTCTTATTGAACGTCTTGGTTCTGAGTCTGTAGTTGCGATTCTTCACTTTCAGTATTTTGTTCTTCATTAATTTCTACTTCTTTCTCATCAGATATTTCTTCAGTTATGTCACTTTTGTTTTTCTCATTTTTTGTTTCAACTGAAATCATAATGTCTTCATTTAAATCTTCAATGAATGTCACACTGTTACTCACTGTGACTCTGTCTGTTTTGGGATCTAGGATTCTATATCCTTTGCTGTTATCACTATATCCAATGAATATTCCTTCCATGGATCTGTTTTCAACTTTGGAACATTTTTCTGTTGGAATGAATATAAAATCTTTACATCCAAAAACTTTTAAATGATTGACACTTGGTTTCATACCTTGCCACAGTTCATATGGAGTTTTCTTCAGTTTTCTGGAAAAAAAAGTTGGTTCTGTAGATATGTAGCTGTCATTGCTGCCTCACCCCAATATTTCTCTGGTAGTTTAGAATCTGTCAGCATACATCACATCATCTCTGTTAGAGTTCTGTTTTTCCTTTCTGCTACTCCATTTTGTTCAGGTGTGTATGGAACAGTTTTCTGATGTTCTATTCCATTTTGTCTTAAGTAGTCTTCTATTCTGTGACCTGTAAATTCACATCCATTATCACTTCTGATGACATTTGGCTTCCTTTGAAATTTGTTACTTGATCTTGTTACATAGTCTACAAGTTTATCAAAAACTTCACTTTTGTTCTTAATTAAGTATGTGACTGTGTATCTTGAGTAGTCGTCTATAAAAGTCAACATATTATCTATTGCCTCCTGATGTAGTCACTTTCATGGGTTCACATACGTCAGTATGCACCAAATCAAGTGGTCTTTCGCTTTTCATCTCACTTTCTTTTGGAATAGATATCATTGTAGCTTTGGATTTTATACAACATTCACATCTTATGGTAATTGAGCAATCTGATATCTTTAAATCTTTTTTCAATTCTTTTCTCTGTAGTTCCCTTATACTGTCCGGGTGTCTATGTCCTAGACGTCTATGCCACATGTGATCATGTGTACATACCTTCATCTGTTCCTTTGGTTTGTCAAAATGATATAATTGTTCATCTGCCTTGACTTTGGTTATCATCTTTTTTCCTGCAATAATTGCACACTCATTGTCTTTGAATTTTACTGTAAGTCCTTTTGCTGTTAAACGTTTCACAGATAATAATCCGCCTTCCAATTTTGGAACATACAACACATCCTGTAGAAGTATCTTTGAATCTTGTCCGAACTTGTTTGAATAATTTAGCATACCTTGTCCAATACCTTCTGTGGTTATTTTGCTTCCATCTGCAAGATAAATGGCTTCTTTCTTATCTAAATCAAGATCAGTAAAGAAATTCTTGTCACTTGTCATATGACGCGTTGCTCCTGAATCAATAAACCAACCAAGTGATGATTTCTTGTCTGTTATTTTGAATGTGCCATTTCAATTATTCTCACACAAATCGGAAATTGTGTTTTTTTACTTTCTGTGTATGCTTTTTATGTTGTAATTTTTTTGTTCTGCTTTTCATATGGTACAGTCTTTCTTTAAATGACCTTTTTTCTTACATCTGAAACATTCTGTCTCTATTATAGGTTTTTTAAATTCTGTAGCTTTAAGAGCATTTTCACTGTCCTTTTCAGTAGAAGAATCATTGCTTTGTTCTTTTCTTCTCTGATATTCATCTATGAGTCTGGTTTTCACAAACTCTAATGTAATGTCTGTTTCAGGTCTTGTCTCTTGTGCATTTATTAAAGCAGTATATGAATCTGGTAAACTGCACAACAATATAGCTGCTATATGACTTTCTTTAATATCTTCACCAATCGATCTTAGGTGTGATATCACTTCCATCATTGAGAATATATGCTTCTGCATGTCACTGTCTGCACTTAGTCTCATACTGTAAAGCTTTCATAATAAAAATAATTTGTGATTTAAGCTGTGTCTATCATATAGATTTCTTAATGCTTCCCACATTCCTTTCGCTATTTCTTCATTTCTTATATGTATTATTGAGCATCATCCACTAATAGGCTAATGGTGGCTCTCGCATGTCTATTTTTTCTTATCCCATGTCTGATTATCTTGATCAGGTCTATCTGTAGTGATTACTTCCCATAAATCATCTTTAAACAGTAACATCTCTACTTTGAACTTTCATAGCGGATAGTTCTCATCATTCAGTTTAGCTACTGTGAGTTTTAGCTCTGTGTTATTCGTCATCTTTATATAGACTTACTTGTTTAGAGAGTTGTACTGAAGAATTCTTCTGCATTCACTAGGGTCTTGCTGAGAGTTCCAGTGTCCTGGGTATCTGGTATTCTTGGTGCTTGGGATCTGTGGTGTCTGGATTCTCTGGTGTTTTTTGTACGCTGTATCTGGGTACATTGTATCTGGGGTGACTGTATCTGGGTGTTTGGGTGCCTGTGTCTGGGCCCATAACCTGTTGCACAGCTTCTGAATCCACACCTTTGCAGTAGAAAACTTCACAGAGCAGGCTTCATGGGATAACAAGATTTTACTTGTAACAACATGAGGTAAAAGAATAATGCACAGTCATTTTAGCATTGCATCAGGAAACAGGAACAAAACGAAAGTGAAAGTACAAGTGAGACTATTTCTTATACAATACATTAAACA
Source organism: Oophaga sylvatica (assembly GCA_033576555.1). NCBI lineage: Eukaryota > Metazoa > Chordata > Amphibia > Anura > Dendrobatidae > Oophaga > Oophaga sylvatica. The sequence goes on from JARQOD010007694.1 coordinate 35,063, forward strand.
GAAGGAAACGTTACACAACATCGCCATCTATTGTCAGGTCAGGATAAAGTCCTCCTTTTACTTATAATAAGTCATAATCTGTTGCATATGCCAACATAGCGATCTACCTATCATCGGCATATGCCAACACCCTCAGAGTGGCTTCCGGTGCTGCTCAGTCCATCCCGATCCTGGCCAACGGTCCACGCTCCACCCTCCTAAGAAGTAGGTCAATCGCAAACACGTACAGAAGCGGGCTCAAGGGACAACCCTGGCGAATACCAGATCCAACCTCAAAAGAGCTGCCAATCCAACCGTTCACAAGCGGGAAACTCCCTGCCCCACAGTACAAGGTCTTAAGACAATCAACAAATCTCCCCAGCAAGCCATATCTCGGAAAGACAGACCAGAGGTACTCGTGATTTACCCAATCAAATGCTTTTGCCTGGTCCAGTGACAGCATGTAACCCTTCCAGTGACCAGCCCTACCATGCTTCACTGCCTCCCGGACACCAAACAGAGCACTAAATGTGCTGCGGCCTGGAACAGAGCAATGCTGGGTCTCCGAAAGGAGTCGGGGTGAAAATTTCACCAGCTGATTAAACAGCACATTTTCCAGAACCTTCCTGTCTCATTGATTATTATTGAGAAGTGCTATGGGATGCCAATTCTCAATGCAAGATAGGTCCTTACCCTTTGACAAGATGATCAGGGCAGACCTCCTCATTGACTTTGGCAGAGTGCCCAAGGAAAAACAGTCACTGAATACCTCAGTCAAGAGGGTAACCAAAGCGTCCTTAAGGGTCTTATAGAACTCAGATGTTAAGCCATCTGGACCGGGTGATTTTTTTGGTGCAAGCCCTTCAATCGCCAACTTAACTTCCTCTTCCCTGATCATCTCTGTCAAAATGTCAAGAGAGGGGTCTACCCCTGGTTTGGGAACGGCTTCTGCCAGGAAAGCCGACATCTCATCCCAATCAAGATCCCTCTACCCCAAGAGATGCGAGTAGAAGGATCTGACAACCTCCAGGATCCCTGATCTGGATCGCCTCAGGGACCCTGCAGAGTCGACCAGTCCTGTAACCACTTTACTATTCACTGACATCTTGCAGTTTCTATAAGAGTCGGGCGAGCGGTACTTCCCATAATCCCTCTCAAAAACCAAAGCTGCATGTCTATCGTACTGACACCTCATAAGCAAAGATTCCACTCTGGAGATCTCCTCGCGGCTACCTCCAGTTGAGACAAGTTGCTCGAGTTTCCTCCTCAGACCCTGATACAGGCGGTACCTGCTCAGACTCCTGAGGCTTGAGAGTTGGCGGAAGAATCTCGCCACCCTTTTCTTGAACAACTCCCACCACTCTGACTTACTACTACAAAGATCCAGTAAGGGTACCTGGCTCTGAAGAAAATCCTCAAAGGACTGTCTTATCTACGCTTCTTCCAAGAGAGATGAATTCAGCCTACAAAAGCCTCTTCCCATCCGGAGGGTCTCTGTAACCTTCAGAGAAAACAAAATTAAACAGTGGTCGGAGAACTCCACCTCAACAACAGACACTGCTGAAGAGACAGCTTCCTCCTTTAAATAAAACCTATCTATTCTGGACCTACAGTTACCTCTATGATAGGTGAACCCCTCGTGGCCTGGGGTGTGCCAAATGTGGACATCCACCAGGCGAGCCTCACTAGCTATAGAAATAAGGGCGACGCTATCATAAGTCAGCTTGTCTCTGGAACTTCCTCTATCTTGGGGCCTCGTGACAATATTGAAGTCCCCTCCAAAAACAAACTGACGACTTTTATAAAGGTAGGGCTTGATCCTCATAAAGAGACACTTCTGGTCCCACTTAGATTGGGGACCATAGATATTAATGAGCCTGAGCTCTTGTCCCTTAATGAGGATATCCAAGATCAGGCACCTCCCCATTTCTAACTCAATAACCCATCGGCATTCCACCGTACGGTAAAAAGGACCACCACTCCGCTATAGGAGTCGGCTGCAAGAGACCAATAGAGGGCCAGAGTCTCCACTCCCTCTTAGCTTTAAACACGTCTGCCATGTTTGGCAGCCTGGTCTCTTGCAAAAAGAAAATGTCAGCTTCAACCCAGCTGAGAAAATCAAAGGCCGCAAATCTGGCTGTATTTGACTTTATGCTGGCGACATTAATGGACGCCAGCGTCAACGGAGTGGGTACCACCATCATTGTTGATTGAGTTAAATGGCTTTCTTCTTTCCACTCCCCTTATCCCTATCTCAGTGGAGCAATCCTTCCCCCTCTTTAATGACACAGAGGTGTCCATTTCTGTGTGTTTTTTCTTTTTATCTTCCTCATCACCGGACTCTGGACCAGTCCCTCCTTCCAGGCACCCCCTGTAAGCCCCGCCGAAGCCAGAACCTCACCCTCAGCTTCCAATTCAGAGGAAGAGATGTTCTCAAGGGCTTGGAACCGGTTAAAAAGACAAACCAGAGGGGAGTCAGTGTTTCCTTTCTTAGGTACCTTGGTCAGAGCGGGAGAAGATGTTTATCCCTTCTATCTCTTTTTTTTGGTGCCGGCTTAAAAGCTGTTCTCTAGCCACTGCCTATTATCTTCACCATACTTTCATAATGGGAGGATTCGGAGCAAGGATTCCCTACCCCCATCCAACTCATTATCCATTAGGGCCTTACAGCCTGGCGCAAACCTGGGCTCGCCCACTCCCTCCCCCACCTAAACCCAGCTGGGGAGGATTTTTTTAAAGCAATTTCCTCTTTTTCCCCTCAGCCCCTCACCCGCAGTCCTTCCCCACAAATCAAAACACGCTTCTCTCAACCCCGGTTCTACTGCATTTGCAAAGGACGAGGACAACAAAAAGGGGGAAACCAAAGTCACAACACGGGGGCACCTAACCCACACAAATGCAGCAAAGGCCCCATACCCCACACAAGCACATTTTTTGCACAGTGCCCTTTTTCGCTTTAAATGGGGGGTTTTGCCGCACCTTACAAGCTTTGGTGCCCCGGTAAAAACCTGGATACATCCCTACCCAAAGGCAGATGAGGGAAAGGGGCAACCGCACCACCTAAAACCTTTAAATTATACTATAAACTCCGACCCCTGACCAAAACCAACACCCGTTTTTTCTTTGGGTCCTACCCCCTCCATACCCAAACCCGACAATTTATAACAAAAAAGCTCGTTCCAAGTCTCACAGCACTTTATTGACTTGTTTTGGGAAACCCCCCTGAAGGCCTACAACCTCAATGATCCAGTGTACTGAACATCGCAAACCAGCTCTACCCCCTCCATGTATTCCACCCATCCCTGTAACTGTGAGCCCCTCCG